>CALSCE010009779.1:9530963-9561478 GCA_943593645.1 Bovichtus variegatus
GTGTGTGTGTGTGTGTGTGTGTGTGTGCGTGTGTGTGTGTGTGTGTGTGTGTGTGTGTGTGTGTGTGTGTGTGTGTGTGTGTGTGTGTGTGTGTGTGTGTGTGTGTGTGTGTGTGTGTGTGTGTGTGTGTGTGTGTGAGAGCTAGCAACCTAGATGGATGTAGGATACACAGATTTCTGCTGAAAACCCTCAGTGATGTCAATCATCAATACGCTTCAATGTTTTTCATTCATTTTATGGCTTAATTATTTGGATTATTTTTAAGGAAGTAGACCGGGCATGGCCACCTGAGTTTTTCGTTCTGGTGCATGTTTTTAATTCGATGTTTTACATTTCCTGCTTGTGACGACGGGCACACATTAAGCACATTTTTCACCTCAGTTTATCAGTCATTTCCAGAATGTGTATGAAGTGAATTGAAACATGACAAGAACATTCAATATAGATGCAACAAGACTGACAGTCTACAGTCATGCTAGCTGCTTTGAGATAAGTGCTAACATGCTAAAATGTATAATATTTACCATGTCTTACATCTTGGTTTAGAGTGTAGCATGCTAACATTTGCCAATTAGTCCTAATCCCATCCTGAGGCTGATGAAAATGTCATTAGTTTTACAGATATTTGGTGATAAACCAAAGTATAGGACCTGATGATGCCGCTAGATAACAAAGATAACAATTCATCCTGAGGACATAATTGTCAATAGTCGCTGAGATTTTTCACTTAAACACAAGTGTCAACCTCATGGTGGAACTAAAAGAAAAGCCAGGGGATGTCTAAAGTCAGTGGGATTTATCCTCTAATCCCCATAAATGTCTGTACAAAGTCTCCTGGCGATCCATCCTGTAGTTGTTGAGACATTTCAGTCTGAACCGAAGACATTAATGTGCCTAAAAAACAATATAATCGATATAAAAACCTTTTTATTTGCTATCTTTCAGCTACATTTCCCCAATCCGTGTCTAAATTATAACACGTTTTAAAATATATTCTAAAATCTAAAAACTTATTTTCAAATTGTTGTAACTCGAACATGTTTACTCTCATTTCTTTTTGACGTGTTGTTTGTCTATATGATGTGTTTGTGTGCTTTGTGTTTTCATTCACTGCTGCACAACTTAATGAAGTGATTTTGTTGATTGATTTGTCATGCTGAGGATCAGACACAGTCCCCCAAAGACCTTAAAAAAAACAATAACCTGTAAAACTAGAGAATATATTTGAGGGGCTTGTTTTATAAAATGTTCACCTGTTTTTAAGACGAGATAAGATAAAATAAGATAATCCTTTATTAGTCCCACAGCAGGGAAATGTGCAGTGTTACACCAACAAAGAGGATAGTGCAACAACAAGAGGCATCGGTAGAAAAAGAAAGAAAGACATAATAAATAATTCAACCGTAAAATGCAAAAAATATTATAAGTAGACAGACTAAAAGGTTGAACTCACAAATACAATTCAAATTAAAAATAAATATTCATAGAAAAACCTTTTAAAAATAAATATTGGGCCCCACTTATTAAACTGGGAATCTTGAGAATGAGACGTACAAAGTTGACAAAAATAACACAAACACCTAAAAATATATGAATATCAAAGACCTAATTAAGAGTAGAGTCATCCTTTGCTTGCCGAGCATCTTCAGTCTTTCTTTTATAGCTGTCATCAAATTGAACTGAGCTGATTGTAATAAGATATTTAACCATTTCTCATAAAAAAAATGCCTCCAGTCCTCTGAGAGATGATGGAGGAGGGAGTTCACTCTGCTCTCTACAAATGTAAAATGTTAATCTGCAATTTAACTACGAACGAAATTGTTGTGCCAAAGTTTACTTTTTACATACTAGTAAAAATAAAATAAAAAGTGTACAGAAACTGAACGTCAGTGGTGCAATGTTACAAATCACTAGCATAGAAATGTGGCGTATGTGCAAACTGCATGACCTCTGCAATGCAAATTTTAGGAACATGCTTTTAAATCTCAATGATTTGAAATGTATTTGTTTTAACCGAGTGAGTCTATTTCTGTATATTATTGTTCTTCAGTATCTCGCATTATTTTACATGTCCTCAGGTGTCCTTTGAAAATGAATCTTGATTGTAATAGCTTTACCTGATGAATCGGAGGTTATAATAGCAGCTGCATCACACTGCAAGTATCAGATATGATAACAAAGTATAAGAGTTACCTGCAGGGGATTGATTATGATGTTGATGATAGATTATTAATATAGTATATGGTGCATCTATCTTAAAATCACTGCAGCTGTCACCTTAATGTAGTGGAGTAAAACACGATATATCTCTAAAATACTGTGGATTAGAAATATATAAAAGTCTCTCAAAACTGAAATACATAAGTCAAGTACCAACACCTGAAATAATGTGCAAGTACAGCACTTGTAGAGTAAGTATTCTGCTTACTTTAGGTACTTTTCACCTGCATTTAAAGTTCTCCTTGAGAGTAAAAGATGCATGTTTTTGTGCGACTTAAAGAACCGGACCTTTCCTTGTTTGTGTCAGAGGTGGTTGGACCTGCAGTCACTGCAGTCGCAACAACCACCAGCTGAATCTGAACAAACCCACTCTCGCCCTGCGCACATCTTCACAGTTATCTGGCTGTTTCGTTTCAGTGAAAAAAAAAACAACTTGTGTCCTGCCTCGGCCGAAACTTCTGTAAAATTTGTAAAACAACTGTGACTTGTTCTCGCCTCTGTAGAAGGACGGGTTCAGGCCTGGATGCCTTCATTTGGTGTCCTGCTGCTAAGAAAGAGTTATATTGATAGTATAGTGTGGATTAGGGGCGAGTGATACCTGTGATCTGAGCAGAATGTTTTAATTTAAAGCCTGACTGCTCTCTCGGTAGTTTCCCTCGCTTTTATTATCACAGAGAGAATGGATTTTTTTAAATGGATTCTTTTTTTTTTTTGTAGAAGAGCCTCGGGTCCTTGTGGAAATGACTCTATCTATCTCATTTTGTAATTTGCATGCATTGAATAAATGAAGTAGCTCTAACAGTATTCCTGCAGTGCTGTGGTTAACATGTTAGCACAGATACTGTGATTCATAGTTTATTTTTTTCTCTTACACATATTGTTAGTGATTGTGAGTCCCTACGGGGTCCCACAACTTTTTTATATCCTACCAGTAATTGGTGTCTGATTGTTAGCAGGAGATATTTTAATGAGTTATTGATGTTCTTCTTGAATTTAACAGGTGAAGAAGATTAACCGAAATTTTCCAGTTAACCAGCAGGTAAGATTTTTTCTCCAGGCAGCAGCTGAGTCCCTGCTGCTTGTTTAGATTGTGTTTTGCATCGACTGCCTTTAATGTTTGGGTTTTAACCTAAGCTTAAAAATCACAAGCGATTCTTATAAGTCACAGAAAGGGCTCGGTACAATGTAGCCAACTATTGCAACAAAAGGGGAATGTTTGCATCATTAACGTCCATCCACTGAGAAATAATCAGAAAAACAACTTAAGTGCCTTCAGTCAGTTAACTCGCAGTGTCATCTTTTTAGTTTAAACATGGGGAGTTAATGCGACAGTGGGATTCCTTTGTTACTTATTTATTTTGGTTTCTGCCGCACAAAAACGATTGAATTCACTTGACAATTCTTTGGAGCAATAAAGCGGCATGAGACACGACTGCTTGTCCCGAATCTTTCACTCGTTTGTTTTTGCCATCCTTAGAAAAAAAACTCCAAACAGAGAAGGAAACATTTTACTTTGGTTTTTAAATCGCCCTGAATTTAATGAAATGATGTCTCGGAGCCTTCGCAGCAGACACGTTGCTTCCTTTCTCTTCATTTCCCCATTTGTTTTTTCTCCTGAATATTTAACTTTATAGCGTTTTTTCCTTCATGGAGGGATGGGCAATATGACGACACATACCGCACATACTGTTTATACTGTTTTAGCTATACGTCTTTAGTACGTCTGTGTGCATTAGACCATTGTGGGAAATGTTAAAAATCAATGAGCAAACGTGCTGAATGATAACATTATATTTTTATATGATTTTTGCATCAGTGTTATGAAGTACCATGATTTGTCAAACCAAAATCAGACCCGTTTGTATGGTTTATCTTTAAAGTCCCTAAGAACTGAAATGAAATATTAATGACTAAATGAATTACTAAGCAACAGTCCAAGTTAAATTTGGAGAAGAAAAACATCCTTATTATTTATTAATAGTTTAATACTATTAAACTCTACGGGTGTGGTTTGATCCCTGCAATGTCAACAAACAACCTAACCAATTTTGATAAAAATATTGCTAATATTTTATCCTCTGTTACATATTTTATCCTTTTATCCAACTGGCACCACGCAGAAACACAAATACCGAAATCTCATGTGAAATGACCAAAACCGCAGGTGGGCGATATCCCTGTTTTCTTTTTTTTTTTTAATTACTTTTCTCTTTTACTTTCTTCATCACATACATGATTAAAAAATATATAGTTTTTTAACTATCAATCACAAATGGTTATTGTGTGAATCCTTTGAACTAATGACATGATTGCTGCACACGTGCACAAAACGGCAGCGGAGACTCTTTATTATCCAAAACTTAGAGTCCAAAACTTGATCCAATGCGAGACCATGCATTTAAACTGCTATTGATGCCATTATTGACACTGAAGACTAAGCTTAGTATCAGCATTATCCATACTTTCGCTATAGATCTGGTCACACCTTCCAAAAAACTGTGGCAGAAAATGCAGAACCCTGTTGCTTATAGTAAGAAACTGATTGATAAAATGTTTTTTTTAGGGCCTTTTTTCTCTTGATTTTAGAGCATTATTATGACATTGTGATATGTTATATTTATTTAAAAAACAAACAATGCTCATTAGTTAACATAAGCACTAGAGTCCATCATTTAAATGTGCCATATAGGTTCACTTTCTTCTGCACCCCCTGGTAGGTTGATGGCATTAAAAGAAAAACATACAAGAGCACACAATCGAATTGAATTTAAGATTTTTTTCCCGTGTTGTACACTTCTACTTTTGCCTACGACCGCTGTCTCTACATTCCTCATCCCTCATGGCCACACGTCTCTTTTCCTCTGACAGATTATCTACATGGGCTGGGTCGACGAGAAGGAGCAGGACTCCGTTCAGGACCGAATGTATTCACCAAAGTTTCTCGCTTTGAGGGGTTCCTCACTCTTCAAGTTTTCAGCACCTCCCGTAAGTGTTCACTTAATCCTTATTTGTTTTATACCAACTTCATCTTTAAACCATCGCACTTCTCTGTTTGAATTGAACGTCGCTCAACTCCGCGGGAGATTTTTCATTCCGCGTTAATGTATTGTTGAGAGGGAAAATGCTTTCCTGTTCGGAAAGAAAAAAGGAGGAAGCAGCTCGCTCATAATCCTTTGTGCTGCATTGATCTTCCTCTTGATTGATGATGATCATTAAATCTGTTTACATTCTGCCAGCCACTTAAGTGATTATGACAAGAGGGATAAGCTGTCAATGGTATACTGGAGATGGGAAAAGATTGATAGAAAGCTGGAATTGCCTGCTCAATTTGAATGTGCTGATATAAATGAAATATGCTAATGTGAGTGGATGGTGGAATATAGGAGCCTGCTTGTTCCGACGATGTGACAAGCTTCTTCATGACTGAGGACTTGTTAGTTACCTACAATTTGAAGAATATTTCCCTCAACTGGCAAGATGACAGTTTTGAATTCCACAACCATTCATTACTAATTGACCCCCGGCTAAACCACGCCCCCGAACAGTGATTGCCCACTGATAGTTTAGCAACCGTTACTTGGCACGGCAGGCGCTCAAGCTTTGGATTTCTCCACATGTCGAGGCAGTGTCGTGTCTATTACGCTGTAGTGAGTCAGACTCAGGCTGCGGTCAAATGGTCTTTTTTTGCTTTGCATCGTTCCTACATGTCTGAAATGACCCTGAAGTATTAAGTGGCAGCCATGATAAGAGCTGGGCGAATTCTCTAAATACTTTATATACTGATATCTCCACAGTGGCTGAACGGATTTTACATTAAAAACTGCATTTGAAACGTCTACGTCCCTTCGTCCTATTGCAATTTGAACCACGAGGATGGTCCTCACCAACCTCTTACAATGTTTAAAACAAACATTGGACTATGGGAACATAGCGACGCCCCCCATGTGACTAGCTAACAATCGTAGGCAGCCCAGTGCTGTAAGCATGTGATTTCTGAATGAGCCCACTGTACAACATCTTGCATCCGTTTGACTTTTAGTGACAGTTCCTTCTGCTCTCTGTTCACCGTGTGGGAGCCAAGATGCTATCACAGTTCAGAGCAACGATAGCGGCTCTCGCTTGGTCTTTTATTTACACTCCAGCAATCTTGTGCTGAATGGTTATTTTTCATCCTTAAATAATGTTCTCCTTTTTAAAAGTAAAGCATACTGTTTTGAAAATACAAACATTAACGCATGGCTAAATCTAACCACTGTGTTGCTCGTTGCACGTTTTTGTTTTCTACAGTAAGCAGAAATGACAAGCCTGCTTTTCTTTATTTCTGCGTGAACTCGAAGAACCTTTTTTGTAAAAAATATTTAAATAAATTGCAGTGAAAAGTGGTAAATCTGCCAATATTATCGTTGTAAACTGTAAGGTGGAGAGCTTGACAGGTGTGGGTGGTGGGGTTTAGCAAACGGTCAATTGTAATTTCATTTAAAAGTATTTCCATCGCTTTTACCTGTAGGGACAGTGTATCTGTTTTCTTCACCTGTAATCTCTTCTTCTAATCAAACATAAAATGTATGTGACATTTTCTTAGGTGACAACATGGGACTGGACCAGAGCAGAGAAAAGCTTCACTGTGTATGAGATAATGTGCAAGATTTTAAAGGTAAGGCAGCCGCTTCTTTTTCATTTCTTGAAGACTTAGAGAAGCAACCCGTCTCACACTGAGAGAACATTGAGAGAATATAAAGTGGAAAACTGAGGAATGCATTTATATAACGTGCTGATTTATTTGCATGTGTTCTACTTAAATCCCACAGAAACACTCAAGGTTCAGATTGTATTGTTCACTCTCTGCAGGTTCGAGGTCACTTTGAATTTGATTGTGAGAATTGATCTGCAATTCATTATCTCCAAACTCATGGTCGCAAATTTGATTCATATGGATTCACATATTAAATCAGATGTAAGTTCACCTACTCTTATTACACCGTGCCATCTGGCTAACACAAAGCTATTGAAAAATATATTACGGAAAAACATCTGGAGGTTCAGCTTGCATACATATATATATTCATTATATTCCTGTAAGTGTTGAGGAGTAAAATCATTCAAGTGCTCTTAAAGCCGCAGTGTGCAGTCTTTGCTCTGTCGTCAGAGTAAATAAACCTCCCTATAGCTTCAGGAAACTGCATTGCTGTTGCTTTGTCTTATCTCCACGCCACTCTGCCCATCTGTACCTGATCAGCATGGCAGCCGTACTGTCTTATCTTAGGATAATGACCTTCTGGACAAGAGGAAGTACTGCTTCAGCGTCCAGACGGAGACCGGGGAGGACATGTTCTTCAGCGTGGAACTGGAGTGCGAGCTGCTCATCTGGGAAAAGGCTTTTCAGATGGCCACTTTCCTGGAGGTGGAGAGGATACAGGTCCGCACCTGAACAGTAGGCAGGGAATGTGATGATTTTAATCTAGCGCACGGTTCCAGCTCAGCTGTTTTAGTACAGAGATTGATCACGCTCATATGACATTTTTAGCTTTTGTGTCCTTGCGTAGCTCTTGTGGGTAACATCTTGTTCTCCTATTCTGTAGTGTAAAACATATGCCTGTATCATGGAGAGCCACCTTATGGGACTTACAGTTGACTTCAGCATGGGCTTTGTGTGCTTTGATGCAGCTTCAAAGGTGAGTGTGAGACGGCAGTTTATCATCAATAGAAATAGAGAGAGTGATCCTTTCCGTGGGAAATTTCAGACAACACTGTACACTGTGTGATGAAAATACTCATGAAGCCTCAGCCTCCCTTTTTCTCTTTTTTTGGTGCTACTAACTTATTCTGCACTGTGTGCATTTTGGTAGTACTCTATGAGCACATTTATTTTGACAGCTGTTCCCTCCCCCCCAGCCTCACACTCCTTCCGGCAGTTCATTCTGGCCTTTCCCCAAGCCTGAGAGCCATGCAGACTACTCCACTGGTGCGCATATTGTGGCAAGACACAAGCACTGCCATATTGTTCTCTAAGATTTTGGCCCTAATTCCTGCAATGTGAAGCAACGATGTTCCACAAGGACGATAAAAAATGTTGCCAGCGTATTGTTTACAGAGAGAGAGAAATGCACAAAACACAATCCGTATGTAAACTGCAACTGCAGACATTACTGTACACTGGGTGGGATTACTTTGTAATTAAAACTGCTATTGGCAAATTTCAAAAAGCATGTTAGAATTAGTTTGAATAAGAAACAACAAGAAAGTCGACAAGTTGAGCTGTAATCTGCTGGTTCAGGGCACAGTTAGGTGTTCCATCGTGGCATCAGTTTTTTATTGTTCCCGTAAAAAGCACATTTACTTTATATATATATATATTTATATATATAAACAACGTAAGTGGAACATATAGAACAAGGATTACAGTACCAAGCATGTATTGCATAATTATTCATATTATTTAAAAGCATGAAACACAGCAAGAAAGCTTTGAGTTTGAAGCTGGAGTGGAGTTTTCATAGAAAGAAATAGATAAAGCACTTACTGTTAATATATTAAGAAGTCAAACATATCAAATGATGGTTTTACACGGAGCAAACAAGCCACTCATTAGAGACGCGGGTGTCTGGTAGGAAGCTCTGACACCTGACACTTTGGAGTGAGCTGTTGAATTAACAAACCAAATGATCAGATACACAAACCAAGAGAGAGAAACGGAAAGAAGACATGACAAAGTTCATGTAAATGTGACACGTCTTTATTAGAAAGGTTGTGAAAAATAATGTGGCTTGTTTGTAGGACATTCCTTTTTGTTCTATATTATAGCACATGAATGATTGGCAGACAATTACAAATCATCCCGTGCTGTAAACTGCATTATTGCTATGATGGAAGAAATATTCAAATCCTTTACTCAAGTGACAATACCACACTGAAAACTCATGCACCATAGAAATGTAGTAAACACAGGTAAAAAAAAAAAAGAAAAATTATAATTCATTATCCATTCAGATATTTTGGCACTTTTTCTACTTTAATAGCAAACAAAGACCAGAAAACAAATCCTGGCTCCTACTGCCTCTGTGCCAAAGCCCCTCCCAGGTGCATACTGGTCCTACCTGCGTACCGAAATAAAACCTGAGGATGGGAACCTAATTCTTACAAAACTAAACCAAGCAAAGGGAAATACAATATCTAAACCTAATATAAATAAAGCCATTATCTAGAAAAAAAATCATATGCTTAAAACAAATAAAAAAGAGCTCTTACAGCATCAAAAGTAAAAGAAAAAACTCATTATACAGGAGAGTGGGCGCTGTTAGTGTTATATTATTATAAAATATAATATTGGATTTTTACTGCTCCATTAATGTTTGAGACTTAGTTTAATGTTGCAGCTGGTTGAAGTGGAGCTAAATGATCTTAATTTATTTATTCTAACATATCAATGTTTTTTATTCAAATTGTTGTTTTTAATGTGAAATCTTAATCTGGAAAGTAACTCAGCAGCTGTCAAATATAGCAAAATATAGAGTACACTATTTCCTTATCGAATGTAGTTAAGTAGGAATATAAAATAGCTTCATTGCACCTACTTTAACTAAAACGGAGCATTGCAGACACATTCTCGTGAGCATTTAACCCTAAGACAAAACAGAATTAACACAGACTTTTTCCATGTAGGCCACCATACAGATATATTATTACAGTGGGTGCTTGTGATTGACAGGAAGGAGATGGTGATATCGTCACCTCCGTCAGCGTCAGATTAGGTTTTATTAAAGGAAAGCTGGAGAGCTGACACTCTTCCCGTTACACTCTTATTATATTTCAAAAAATGTCTGCTCTGATTTTAAAAGATGTTTTGCAAAATATCACCGTGAGACTTCACTTTGTGTGGCATGTTTAACATTTATTGTTATGCCATAATTAATCAGATTGGTGTCACAGTAATAATTACAGTGGCAGGAACAGTTACGGATACATATTCATGTGAAAGCATGGCCAGCTGTCGTCTGGCTCCCTGTGCAGGTTTTGTTTATTCAGTTCAACACTAATTGAATCACTGAGGCTCTGCTATTTCAGGTAAAATATCTGTGGCTTGTTAAATTTCCCAATGGAAAGAATAACAAGTTTATTTCTCACAATAACTTCTATGTGGTTGATCTGCTGACGTGCCCCATTTCTCTCTTGGTCCATGTGGATTTTTTTTTTTTTTATGTGAATTACTCATGAAATAGTGACATAAGAAGGGTTTCGGTAAATAAAGATGTATAGTTGTGGTTTAGCTGTTTAAAGTTAAACTCGTATAATCTTTGCGATTTCTGCTGTTCAGGCGGTCCTGTGGAGATACAAGTTCTCCCAACTAAAAGGATCATCAGATGATGGAAAAAGCAAGATTAAGTTTCTATTCCAAAATCAAGACTCCAAATCTATTGAAGCAAAGGTAATTCACTTTGACAGACGGTTAGTTCTGCATTTCAAGGCAAAGGTTATTCACCAAAGCTTTCAAAGCAACAATGGTATACAAAATGAATTACTTACGTATGAGTAACTATTGATTTATTTTCCTCTCTTTCAGGAGCTGGAGTTCTCAAACCTCTTCGCCGTGCTTCACTGTATTCACGCTTTTTTTGCGGCCAAAGTCGCTTGCCTGGACCCGATGTTTGTGGAGAGCCAGGGCAACGCGACTACCACTGGGTTTCCTTCTCTTTCCAGTATCTCATGTAATTCACAGACCCCTAAACTCAAATACGCCACCTGACAGGCGCTGCTCTCCCCAGACCTCTTCTGAAAGGACGCTGCACTTAAGTCGTGACCGTGGCCTAAAAAGGCGGACAGGAGAACTGAAAAATGATCAAATAGTGACATTATGGAGGACTGCTGCACACAGCGGTGGAATAAAAGACCTCTTTGAGAGTGATATACCTGATATCTCGGAAGAAGTTTCAGATTTCTGGACCTATGAACCTCCACTTCACAAAAAGACTCTGTGGACACAAAATGCGCGATTCTAAAATGTTTTTAAGTGAATTTGTCCTCTTGATCCTCAGACATCCTTGTGAGCATCACATCACAAAGAAAGATTCTTTTCCCAAGGTAGTCTGCCTTTCCGTCATTTTATTCGAGATTTGGAGAGTTCAAAAAAATCAGATTTTAGCATTTTTGTTCCAGGCTTTACTTGACCTTCTGTGAGGATTTGTCCGGACACTGCATATGATGACGTAATATGATGACGCTTTCTATATTTCCATTTCTTTGTGTGTTTTTGAAGTGAAAACTTTTCCCTTCATTCAAACTTGAATTAGCATTCAAATTGAATATCCACTGGAGTGTAATTAGAGTTCCACTAAAAGCTAAATGGCAACATAAATCTGATTCTGAATCTGAATTTTGACTAAACTTGATTACACAGAAGTTTGCTGGCAGCTTTGGTTGGATAAAATTAACTCTTTAAATGTATTTGTGTACGAATAAACTGAGTAACCTCATTTATTTTTCTCTGTATATGACGTATACCCACAGGTTGAGGTCAGAATATATCTATTTCCTGGATTACTGGATAGAAATACTGTATGAAGGTGTAGTTTTTGTTGTATGGATTAAAAAGTGACACTTTGATAATGACCAAACACACAACCATAATCTGACTCTAAACAAGATTAAAAAAACACCTTCCTTGATGTTTATAGCGTTTTCTCCCAAAACTTGATGATGTAAATAAACACTGACATTTAAATGAACTCAAAGAATTATGAATTACGACGATTACTTGAGGGATTACTTGTACGGATTATGGCATTTGTTAATTTGATGAGCACCAGAGACGACCAGATAGATGATAATCATAACCTCGGGCTCTCGTCGTCATCTGCTCTATGGACCCATTCACAAGAATAAAATCAGCTATGGTGTATTTTTGGAGAATTCTCTCAATTCTATTTTTCGACTTCAGGTTGGAAATATAACTTTTCCTTGGCAATGATAAAACGCACCATGAGGAAAACAGAAATCTGTAGCATCATGGCCTCTAAAGGATTCGGATGCCCCTTTAAACATCACCCTGTATTAAACAGTTTATAAATGCAGCAGAGTGACAACTAAACTATTATATTCAAAACGAGTTCAGGTCAATTAGCGCAATTAGTCATGCTCTTGCCTTCCATTTTACAAAGTAGACTCCAAACAGAAGAGGCCCACTGGTAAGTAAACTCTAGAGGATAGCAAATTAAATAGGGTCAGTAAAGTGCTCCGTACTGTGCGGGCTTGTTAAGCTGACATGAGAGTCTGAGGGAAACTAATGGTGGTGCAGTCTATGCAAAGAAAGTCTGAGTGACACTTTTGTGCTTTAAAATTATCTCAGTTGTATACCCTTATAACACAGGATCTAGAGAGTGAGGTTTATTTTATTTTTTGCAGATGTTTTATTAACAAATATGCTGTATAATAAATTAATAAATAAGAACTTTTATAACATGGCTCACTTGTGGTGGGTTTTATTTTTCGTGTATGGTTATTCCACCGATTTAACACATAAAGTTCAGTCCTGTCATGAAGGATACTCAAATCACAATTAAACATGTTATTTAAATGTTTATATATGAAAAATTTATTTTTAATTGTACTCAAGTGTGCTATTATATCTGTACTTAAGTGTTGCTATTTTTTTTGACATACTGATTGTGTACTTGTAGGTAGTACACCTTAAAATATACTTGACTACACTTATAGGAATAGGTCGACATTTTGAGAAATATGCTTATTCGCTTTCTTACTCAGTTAAGTGAGAAGATTGATACCACTATCACTATAGAGTGCTTATGATCTTCTCTAACTCTCAGCAAGAAAGCAAAAGAATTATACTTGACTACACTTGAATTTGCCATTTTGAGACACCACTAAATTATAATTAAGTGTATGAAAGGACACTGTTCATACTCGCTGTTGACATACTTAAAAAAAGAACTTCAAATGTACTCAAAATTATATTTCAGGTATGATATCTACATATTTAAGTCCATAATTATATATTTAAAAAAAAAAAAAAGTATTTAAATATAGCTTCAGGGTTTTTCAAAATAGCAGTCAAGTGCACTTAAGTTTAGTCAAGTATAAGCAGGGATGTAAGTAACCGATAACTTTGACTTTTGTAAAACATGCACGTTGAATGTGTGCGCTCACTGACCACGTGTCATGGGGGCGTGGTCACACCTGGGCCTGGCCTAGCAGTTAGTGAAGAACAGTAAAACAATGCAAAGCGGTTAGCCTTACTGTATCTGGACATAGTTTAGTTTTATTTTTTAAAGCAGCTACCTTCTACTTTCACTGGTTTAATGCATCACCCGGCGAGCACGCCAAGTTACCCAAATCAAACACAGCCATGTCTGGTGTTCTTTTAATTTGAAATAGAGACGCATAGAAATCAATTTCAGAAAACTTCTCTTCATATTAACTGTATTTATTCCATGATGATATGGTGAGCATTGCAAAAGTACTCAGCTGAGGACCCACTTCACTGTCCACAGACCACATTTAAGTAGTGACTCTGTCTCACAGATCTCTAGTTTACAACATATTTTATACCCTCCTTTCAGGTATAATCTTCTCCCATTGGTTGGCTGGGGCCAGGTCCTATTGGCCCCTTGTTGGCACTTAGGCCACGCCTCTCAGCACTTCTCTGCTCCAATCAGATCTTCTGTCACCCTTTTAGGTGGTGTACTCTTCCGCTTCACAGTTTACAAATATTGCTTCTTATTTCACAGTAGATTGGCCACTAAGTTACTTAATTCAATAACATCTTACATATCACACATTACATCTAAATAAGGACACAATAAGGCACATTGTAACAGTTTACATATTGATTATTCTCACACTTGCGTCACCAACAGGTGCACGTTATTGTTGTTATTATTATTTACCCGGGAACTTTTACCTTCAGTGGAGGTGCGCGAGGACTTGTGACAATACTTCCTGATGTGACCACCGAGCCTCATTCAGCTCCACGTGTTTGAAACCTCAGTGGGACAGAGCAGCTCAATGCACTGGTTATATTCTGCATTGATAATGAACGAGCAGAGAAGCTGTGCAGGGCCTTGCGGTGCACGAGGCTCACGAAGTGTATTCACACTGCTGAGTACACTAACACACACCCGTCGTGATGGGTGTGACCATAGCTGGCGCCAGGGCATCAGGTGTGGGGAAACTAAATTAGGAGGGGAGGGGTGTCGCCCCCTTCTGTGCTCCTGGTTTAAACCGGATTTTACGCAGGACAGTGCCGCGAGCCACCTTCGACTTTTCTCAATGATAGTTTTGAGACGTGAAGCTTCCCCTAGCCTCTCCATAGCGCCGCCTATTGGATGTAACTTTCTCCAGAGGAGGACTCAAAGCTGGTTGGCACAGTGGTGGAAGAAGTATTCTTTTGTAAACTGTGAAGCGGAAGAGTACACCACCTAAAAGGGCGACAGAAGATCTGATTGGAGCAGAGAAGCGCTGAGAGGCGTGGCCTAAGTGCCAACAGGGGGCCAATAGGACCTGGCCCCAGCCAACCAATGGGAGAAGACTATACCTGAAAGGAGGGTATAAAATATGTTGTAAACTAGAGATCTGTGAGACAGAGGAACTACTTAAATGTGGTCTGTGGACAGTGACATGGTCCTCAGCTGAGTACTTTTGCAATGTTCACCATATCATCATGGAATAAATACAGTTAATATGAAGAGAAGTTTTCTGAAATTGATTTCTATGCGTCTCTATTTCAAATTAAAAGAACACAACAGTAGGAGATTTTTTTTTTCTTCCATTTGTATACATTTAATATATTTCTTTACATATGGCTGGGTAGCTTGTGAATTTCCGCACCGGGACAAATATAGTCTTATCAATAAAATAAAATAATATCCTATTTTATTATATTTGTGATGTTAATCAGAATCTGCAAAGTCAACCTAAGTAGTAAATATAGCCTCGGATAAATGTAGTGTAAAGTAAAAGTATCTCAAATTTGTACTTAAGTACAGAACTTGAGTAAATGTACTCAGTTACTTTCCACCACTGGCTAGGTAATGTAGCGCTGTGTACGTGGCTTTTGTAAAAACTGTGCAGCTTTCTTTTTGCTTTCCATGTGTGTTTGTGCCCTGCTGTCGCTGTGGAGGTTAAATTGTTGATTTATTTCTGCATTTTCTGCTTTGCTGATGTTTTATGCTGCTGTTAATTTTATGAGTGGCAGGTTATTTAATTGATGTGGCTTTATAGTGCTTGTTGCACCCGCCGCGGTGTCCTACTTTTTTTTTCTTTGTTGTCTGTCATGTTTGTGTAATTGTCTGAGTTTTGTCCTCTGTACTGGTTGTAATGATAATCAGTTGTGTGCACATGCTGCAAAGTGTCATCTATTGCACTTTTTTTTGTAACCTAAATACATTGTTTTTTTTATTTAAATGTATATTTGATGTATCGTCATAAACTTTTTTCTTTATCTCTATTGTAAAATTTCTTTTAAGTATTAGTCCTTGATTAAACTATTCTAGTACATTGCTGACTATATGTTAAGTTGTACTAATCATCCTATATTGTTAATACATACACAGAGTACAATGTTAATATATAAGAATTGCACAAGACTGCAAAACAATAAATGACATCAGGGTGTGATCTGTGTTATTTTAGCCTGGGTATGAGATTTAAAGTATTTAGCAGGAAACTTGCATCTAATGACATTGCATTATAAGAATAGTAGGATGAGCAGCTTCTGTTTCCATCAAAACATGCATCTTGTTGGGGTGCCCAAGTAGCTCACCTGGTAGAGAAGTCTCTCCTTTTACAAAGGCTGAGTCCTTACCAGTGTCCCAGGTTTGAATACACCCATGGCCCTTTGCTGCATGTCGTCCTTACTCTCTTTCCCCTTTCCAGTCCATATGTCCTCTGTATCTGATGAAGACAACAAAAAAAAGCTTGCACTTGCATCTTGCACTTATATTACCTCCATGTTTCATGCAGTTAAAGGTAGGGGAGATCTGTCAGACAGCAAGTATACTATACATTTGTAATTCAGTATTTGGCTTTATGTAAAGATTATTTTCAGGTTGTTCCAAATCCATTTTCCATAAATCTGTCAGAAAAGCCATAATGTGAGGGTACATCGCAACTCTCTGTGTTGGCAATTAGAATCCGCAGTGATTAAAAACAAAAAAGGTCATCACAAGCTTGCCACGGATGTCAGATTTGCACTTTTACTACTGTTTGTGTTTCCTATCTGCTGGCAATAACGACTCATTTGACTCCATGACCATGTAGGAAATACTTGGGGTGGGGGGGAACAAAAGTCTTATTCAAACAAGACATGAAAAGAGCAGTGCAATGATTAGAAGAGGCATAATGTGATTGTGACCTTTTTATTTTTGTGCCAAACATTTACGGAGAAACAACACATTTTCAAAATGAACTGCACAAACTATGAGTAATCAACTTAGGCCTGATAAACAGTAACAGAACTGTTTTGGCTCTTAACAAATTAACTTAATATAAAAGCACAGACTTGGTTATGACTTGGTCTTTACCGGGTGCCAGTTTTGTAGTCAAATCTCATCCATATTAAACATAATCACAGCAGTCCCATTAACTTTGGTGCAAGGCGTGACCTGAGAGTCGAGGTTGTAGGTCCGCTGCTTTCAATACTTAATGTGCTCTCTAATTAGCAATTACATTTTAGATAATGGTATAATGGTATATAAACTGTTGCATGCCTGTAATTGGTCATGAGATTTTTAATGAATACTACGCAAATCAAATGGGACTATGTTGTTATTGGTAATTATAAACTGAGAAATTATTCCATTATTGCTTACTTGCAAAGCTTTCCTATGAATGTAAAAAAACTTACAGAAAATAAATGTTACCTCTTCACACACAAAAACTACTAATAGAATAATCACTCCCGTTTTTAAACAAAAATATTTTTCATTACGCCAGAACAAAATGAAGACCTATAGCACTAATATATCTCATCTATTTAACAGACAGCAGTGGAGTTTTGATCTACAGAGTTCCCAGTGTCAAGATACAGTACAGCAAGAGGGCGCTACAACAAACCAAATGCAAATTAAACTGTATGCAGAATCATGATAACAATACATATATATCACTTTTATATTGAATAGAATTAATATCAACAACATTCAACTCAGCTTTTGGAATACTAAACGATGCATTCAAAGTAAGATGAACGAAATCTCCAAAGTCTGAGACCGTGAAGCATCAAGAAAAAGTGTGACATCGATCAGTGATGTGCTGCTCTTTTTTTTTTCTTTCTTTTTTTTTTTCACCGTGGAATGTGTTTGTAGAAATATACGCTTGGGTAAATTTTCTGTGCCAGAAAACTCGCAGAAGTCCTAATGTGATGGGGTACGTTGGCACTTAAAAGCCACCACTATCATGGAAGTTCTGCAAGCAAATTGTACTTTGATTAAACAGGGTTTACATTACGAGTTCAGTCCACAATACAAATGATTTTTTTTCACTTGAGGACTGCAGACTAGGGTGCTTTGTTGTACACTTCTACAGTTCAGGATACAAAAGGCTTCAAAATCCTCAGCGATTTTGATTTGCATTGCTGTCGATTTTATAAAAAAAAATAAAATAAAAAATTGCAGTACTAATTTGAGTACAGAATTTCAGATTTGTCTCAAGGCAATCTAATTGATTAATATTCTTTAACCCCACCCCCCATTTTGTCAAAATATTTCCAGACTTGATCACTTGGGACATCACCTCCAGTGACCAAAACATGTGAAGTACAGTCAGGAACACATATACAGTATATTCATGCATTATTGACTAACATCCCGTAACCAGACCCCTCTAAAACAAAGCTGAACCACCACTGAACACCCGTCATTATTACAAACTTCTGATATGATTAATTAAAGTAAGATACTATTTGCATCAACAATGGAACCATGGAGAGGAGAGGGCCTACAACACCTCATCATATCGAGCAGGATGTCAGCTACTCGTATGCGAGTATATAAGCACCCTGTAGAAAAAGATACATCAAGTGGTGCCCTGTAGAAAAAATGATGACCCAATCTAGTTTCTCAATGATCTCTTGTAATAGGAAGGTACAAAACACGTTAACCGAAAACAAAACCTCAAGAAGAGTAATGACATAAGTGCCCCATTCGTGATTATGCAAGAATGTCTTACTCTTTAACTTAAAATGGGAGGATCTATTCGCCTTTCAGTGTCTTTTGCTCCTTTTTTGGTGCTCATTACATTACCAGACACTGATGGTAAGTTAAAACTTCTAAAAAAGCTGCAATAAAAGGATTCATTTTTAGCATGATCATATTTTAACAAATATAATAAGAACTTTGTTTTTTTTTTTGTTTTTTTATACAATTTATAATCTGCACATTTCTGCAGAAATCCTGATATTGTGATAAAATCTGAATCTCAAAAATGGGTTTCTGAAACTAAGTCCATTCAGTATACTTTTTACATTGTGGTTTTATATACAAATCAAAAGAATATATGTCGGTAAAAACGAACAACTCATGACAATCATAACATTATTATCCAATATTATCTATGACGTCTCTTTCCTTTTACAGTTTTGCCATCAAGATTTAATGGAAATAATGCTACATTTGTACTGAAAAGGGTGAAGAAAAGCATTTCAGAAGGCGCTGCACTCGTAAAGAGTGGACATCGAGTTAATCAGTCATTTCTCTCTGTAGTACAGCAAATATGCTTTCAGTGACTCGGGCAGTGGTAAAGCCATTATTTGGTCTCTCAACAAGTTCGCTTGCTTGAGGATTTCAATGTCGCCAATGTCTCTTTCCTCCTCCTCCTCCTCCTCTACTTCCTTTTGTTCTTCCTCAACGTGCTCCTCCTCCTCGCTCTCCACCATTTGGGGGATCAGCTGGCTGCCTACAAAAACGTAGGTGTTGATGCGTCGCCGTCGGCAGCGCCTGCGTTTGCGCTTCTGGGGAACTCGTTGCACTATCCCCTTCCCCTGACTGTCCTCGTTGGCCAGGTTTCTCAGAGTGCGGCGTATGTAGATCCGAGACAGATCCTGAAGGCTGCGGACAGTCACTGGGGCTGAGGACAAAAGAGAGACGTCCTTCAGGGCAATGCGCAGCAAAAATAAGAATAATCCATACAACTGCACCAGTCCTTCAACTAGGTCAGCATAAACAAGTGAGTCCGTCAAAGAGAGAACTGCCCATTATTTCAAGGAAAGGGAACAACTTAGTCTATGGAGCAGCTGCAGGGCGAGCTTCATATGCCAGAGCAAATATTGCTGTAGGAATCATCTCGTCACATCACTTTGAATGCACTGTGCGACTTTGAAATATTGCCTGCTTTACACTTCAAGACCAGTTAGAATAAAACACTAAAGGGTTTTGGTTTTGTTGAGGCTGGAGAACTTACGCAGCTGGACAGCGTCGGGCTTCTCTCCATCAGCTCTGCTCTGCTGGACTAAGGGGGCAAAGGACACCGCCAAGATGTTTTTGCTCTCCCATGTGCACTGGCCAGTCCTGGTTATCTGGGTCAGCTGCATAAAGGAAAAAAAAACTGAACTTATAAAATATAAAATACTGTGACACTAGGGAGCAAGATATAAGGGCCTAAACCAGCACTGTTTCTCCAAAATATAGACATATTTTGCTCATAGTGCATTTTGTTGGAGTTGCCATCTGAATACAGATGATGTTTCTGTTTTGATTCTCTACAGATACCAGTTATACACTATTGCAGTTATCTCTGCGTAAATACAGTGTTTGCTTATTAAATAACATTCACACATCTAACGATCTTATTCCTAATTCCACTTGTTCCTTTTGGGTTGGCAGATGTACTTGCACTGTGTAACCAAGGGTAAACCTTGCCCCTGGGGAAGAAATGAGCCTCTTTACATTTGCATACGTGCTTGCAGTCTCAAATAGGTGCATGAAAAATTAACTCCATTTCCACACTGGCTTTGTACGTGAGCAAATTACTGCCAATGGGCTTAAAGACCGAACTAACAAACAATCTGAGCATCAACAAGAAAAGTTGTTTTTCAAAAAGGCAACAATGTTAAAAGGTGTACAAATGAATGGCCTACTAGACACTGAGGAAGTGTATGTAAATTTATATCGCAATACTGTTATATATTGTATTTTATTTCTGGAAAGCAATTGAGAAGTTGTTACTGGATAAACAGGTCTGTTTTTGTCTCATCAAGCAAATTTAAATAACAAACAAATCAAAATACTTCACATTGATGCAAAATCATACAAAGTAATTATTACTATGGCCTTCATTTAATCAGCTTTTAATATCTAAAAAAGGCCCCAAATTAAAAGTTTTGAAGTCAAGTAGGATGAGCCCTTTGTAAAAATCGAACATTGCCTCAATCAGTTCTGCAGATGATTTGAAACACAGCCAACAATGTGCAATAACTACCAAATAAAAGGAATAGCTACAATGGTGTAAACCGTACCGAAACATTTCTGACGTTAGAAAAACTGCTGCAATTAATGATTATTGTCATAATCGAATAATCTGACAATTCTTTTCTCTAGTAATCGGTGACTTATTTTGTCTATTAAAACAAACGGTGAAGAATGCCCTCATGTTTTCACAAGCCCAAAGGGGACATCTTCAAATGCCTTGTTTTTGTCAGACCAACAATCCTAACCTTTTTAAAGCTATTAGTTTATTATAATGTAGGTCAAAAAAAAGTACTGACATTTGAGAAGCTGGAGCAATCATTTTAAATTAAAAAAATGATAGACAATTATTCAACTATCAAAAAGAGACAATTAATTTAGTTGAACTAATTAATTATTTGCCTAATCATTGCAGTTCTAGTATAGAGTTCATATCTATATCGGCCACCCCTGTCAGACGCATTATCAAAATGTCTGCTGGTGTGAGAAGTTGGATATGCGAGTCACGGCCCTCAGTAGATGACAGATATCTGGTGGCTCGGGCCATAACAAGTAATTACCAGTCCACAGTTATCAAAACACAATTTAATCACATGAGGATATGGACTCATCATGCATGATAATAAGGCGAGTGTATATCTTGCTAAGGGGAGGTGTAATGGTTTCGTGGGAGCAACAGGTTTATTAATACTTAAGATGCCTTGAAGGCAAATGTATAGTCCATCTATTCATAGCCAACATGATAATGCTCACTGCCAGAGTGCAAGGTCTCTATGTGATTATTTCATATTTCTTTCAAAATAGCTACAATTAAGAAGTTTACTTTTTTTTTTCTGTTTTAAACTGGGCATGTTTAAAATTGTATTGTGATTAAGGGTCATCAATCCTTTTTTATGTTTTTTTTGTTTTTTTTTTAGCGCCTACCAGCATAAACATTAAGATAGTTTGACATTTATATCATGCAATTCATTATATTATTACTTTATATGACAAAAAAAGATGAGTGGGGGGGGGGGGGACAGGGAGTTACAGATGGCAAAGCTTGCTTCTTATTGTTTGTTGTTATTCTTATTGTACTCAGGCATGTCTGAAGATACTCAATCATATGCTACGTCAGTATTTTATAAAAAAAAAAAAAAAAAAAAAAAACTCCACTTTTGTTCACTCACAGAATAATCTCAAAAAGCCTTTTCTCTTTTTTTGGAGGTCAAGAGCGCCGACTTGGTGCTAATGAAAGGCCACAACAAAGAGGAGGAAAAACAGACGTGTTTTGAAAAGGATTTGCATTAGTGTGGACATGGCCTGAGTGGATATGTGTTGTAGCTCTTTCATGCTGTTTAGATCTTACAAAGATCTCCGATCTAAATTATGCGTAATTATTTTCTACATCATGATTCACAAGTGTGTGCAGGCTGTTTTGTTTCTTACTAAAGCCTTCTACCTTCTTTAAAAACACAGCATAATATCGGATTCATTTCTTTTAAGTATATTGCACTCTCTGAACTCTCTTCAGAGTACACTCAAGCCTTAAATAACTGACAACATAATCCAAATATCCACATCGCGGGTCACAATATCCAATCTTAGTTAGGCTTTGCTTCACTTCAGATCCTTTTTCCTTTTAAATTCCTTAAATTGGCTAAACATCCTAAACCATGAATCTGTCATGATCTTTACCCTCCTTACTTTAACAAGTTCCTGCCATCCGTTTTTCTCAACCGACTTCCCAAAATATTCTAAATACCCTCTTACATGCCCCAGTCTGTCCACCAAAAAAACATTATTATTTATACTGCCCTGTGTGTGTGTGTGCTCCTTATACAGCCTCTCAAATTCAGGGGCAGTTGTGGCTCAATAATGCATGTGAAAGTTGCATAAGCAGTCTTGTAGGTCAAAGCGGTTTTACTCTGTTTTCCCTCATGTGTCAGCATTTTGAATAGCAATCATGATGTGTTGCTTCTGTATCATTCTGATGGCTTGTAGCACTTACCTGATCCTCTATAGGCATCACCAGAATGCCTCCAATTTTGAGCAGTACTTTCATGTAATTTTCATGGTCTTTCTGCACTCCTGCGCCACAATAGATGCGATCGTATTGGTGACTATCTGTCGAGATTTCAAGGCAATTCCCCACCACAAAGACAGGTTCACAGAACTCAAACCTTTGAAAAAAATAACAAGTTAAGCAATAAAAATATATTAAACAACAATGGAAAACAGGTTTTTTTCTTTCTTTCTTTAAGGCTCATCGTCACAGTTGTGAGCTGTGATAGAATTATGCAGATTAGATAAGTAGAATTAGAGATTTAAATGAATTTCATTTGCAAGACCAAGTCCACAAGAGAACTGTTACTCGTGCCGGGTGGTTTCAGTTTGCAATGTACTTACTTATCAAAGCTGTCACTATTCTTTATGAAATCATCCAGTTTCTCTCTGGCATATTCAACCACGTCCTTATAGAGCTCAACTCCATGGTTGACACCAAATGGCCCTTGGAAAAAAAACACAACAGGAGCAATATTTTCTTTAAAAACAATCATAACAAACAAACCTACGTATATCGTTTCATGTAGAGCTGAAACAATTGACAAATGTATTGGTCGACACACTAAATGAATTAACTAAAATAATTATTTAAGTCGTTTTTTGAGAAAGAATTCCAAATTTGAAGATTTTCTTTGTTTTATGTGATTGTAAACTGGAAATACTTTAGTTGTGGATCGCTGACAAAACAAGCAATTTGTAGATTTTTTAGGCTTTAGGAAAATGTGCATTTTTCACAAATTGTTCCCCACATTTTAAAAACCAAACAATTAGGGAGACCAATTAGTTGTATATTTGGTTGTTTTGGTCTTACCAAGATTAATTTCGTCGATTAGTCTTTTTTTTTTTTTTTAAATGCTTTTTTCATGCTAAATGACTTATTTCCAAGAAACGTTTATATAACTTGTAAACTCAAGATTTAAAGTAGTGGTCAAGGACAGCCCTACGAACACATTTTCTATAAATCATCCTATTATCACTGATGCTGACTTGTAGGCACACAGTGTACTTTTGTCGTGAATTTGTTTAACCTAGATTTTGTAGAACATCTGAGCACTTCCCACACATGGAAAAAAACAACATAGTTGGGTAAACTATGTTTACCTATGATAAGGCCAACCATTGTGCTCAGATAGCCAGTTCCACTGCCCAGATTGAGGAAAGAAAGTCCAGGCTGCAGTTTGAGCGCCTCCATCACCTCCGAGTATATACACGGAGCAGACAGGTGGATGTTGCCGTGCTTCCACGCCAAGTCTTTGTAGGCACTGTCCCGGTAGCCGTCCAGATAGTAGTCACCGCGGTCTATGGCCCGAAAAGCCTGTTCAACTTTTTCCGTGCGAATATACTGGGCCTCCTTCAGATTATCAATGAGGTCGTCATTGTCCTCCCCAGCGCTCACGGCTCCCCCCATGGTGAAAAGAGAAGACAAACTCAAGGGCCAAACTCGTGCTCAGGATGAGTGATTCCTTCTCAGAGAGGCATGGAGATGAACAGTTGACCTGAAGGATGCTGCCGCTGTGACTCCTCAAGCATCAGTTCAAACTAAGGTCATGTCCAGAGAGTGACCTGAGAAAAATGACATAAACACGTTATGGCAACATGTCTGCTGGGGAATAGAGTAATGAGTATGGTGCAGATTTAAGATGCGGATAGTAAAGTAAAGATTTGTTAGTGTCCAACAACTGGGATTGTGTTTTTGATGAAAAATGACCAACTGTGAGAGAAACGGACTGAAGGAAGAATGAAGGATTATAGAGCAGCGGCTTTCCAAATGAATTCCATTCAGGACGAAAATGGTTTGGTAAAAGACTCAATAAAAATACTTTAGCCTTATCCATTTGAATATTTAATACCAACAATATATACTCGCCACAAACTCATGTTTGAAAACAATCAGATAATACAACATTGTGGTATTTTCATTTGATAATATAATTTGTGGCCTCGCATAAGGAGCCTTAAGATTACTACCGTCACTGCAAAGACATTAACCCCCAAACACACACACTTCTCATATACCAGTTGTTTTATAGGCCTTCGTTTAAAAACAGACTTGCTGGCTCACTAACGTGGCTTTCTAGAACAGAGCCATCATTAATTTAATTTGTTACACCTGTGATTTTCCTGCGTATACATTACAAAATACGTGTTGTGAAAAAGCTCTATTCGTCATGCTTACACGCACAGTGTAATGTGCTCTGTGCTGTACATCATGTTTTTTAGAGCTAAAACGATTAGTTTAATTGATTTAGTCAAATGCCAAGAATTCACTGCTTCACTTCACTTGGTCAATTAAAACTGATCTCTGCTGATCTGAAAGTGACTTACATTGTGAGTACTGTGCTACTGGCTTCACTGTGGAGTACTATTAAGTACCACATCGTAGCAATGAAGAGGAAATCCCTACCACATGCTGGTTATTAAATATTTTATAGATGTTTTGATGACTAAAATACCCCACACTGGCACAGAGTAAATGCTAGAGATGCAGCCGTGGGAGACGCGTCTTGAATTCCCTCTCTGCCTTCTCAGCATCTCCACATCTGACTCAGCTAATAAAGATTAAATTCAGAGGTGACTTTGTAGTGGGAGGCCCTGGCAAGGTAATTTTCCATTGGCTCTTTCTCGCTGGCAAAAAGAATCATTGATTCGCTCACCAGCACTGTTGTAAAGCAGTGTATTTTTTTATCCTAGCTTCCCCCTCTTCCCTCTCTGTAATGCATGGTCATTTTATACAGGCAATGTATTCTCCAAGCAGATTGCTTTCGGGCACTGCTGTACAGTCTTACCAATAATAATCCAGACTCTTAAAACAGAAATCTCCCATTCAAACACTCCTTTAACAGAAGCTCGGACCAGCTAGGCATTAACATAACTCCGCTGGTAAACACACACTGGCTGTCCCGGGTTGACCCCTGGTGTGTATGGAAAGTGAATTGATGCCATGTCAGGTCATGACTGGCTGCTATGACCCAGCTAGGGACAGCTCACTGAAGTACGCAGGATGACGAAACATGCAACAGATCCTCAGGCAACACAAGATCAACCCTAGTGCTGTAACTAAACACCGAAAGGCCTGTCGAGGCAGCACAGTGACATGTACACACTGCTGATCAGCAGGCAGCGCGAGGTAAACTGATAATCCTCATGGCTACCAGGATCTACAGTGTAAAGTCACACGTTTTATCAGCTCGGTCAGGAGAGAAAATGACGTGCATGCCCCTGTGCCAGGGTGATATGATTCTTATTAGCAGAAAATAATTACGTATCAATAAATCCTCAAATAAATATACAGTCACAAGTGTCACGCTTGCATTTGTGACGTTGTAACAACAGCACATTTGTAATTATTTGTGCTTAAAGCTAGAACAGACATAACAAATATATATTTTTGATTAGTAGTTTCCACATTTTTCCATGACTTGTGAGTATTCAAATCCTGTCTGTGAATTTACATTTCTTGAGGCCATTTAATGAATGCTTTGTCCCATATTCACTGCAGCCACAATGTGAGCATGTTAGGTTCACATTGAAGGATAAGATTCTAGATAAAAGACAGGATAAGGTGTTATTAATGAGTTCTGGCTTAATGGAAAATAGTTTCAGCGACGATTTTCTCCACAATGTCAGATGTATTATTAATACATGTGAGCAAATATGCTCTACAAAATGCAAATTTCATAGAAGCGCTCATTTGTTTCTGGAAAGGTACTTAAATTGAATATGTTATTGACTCTTACACACCAGAGTATTCCTCTGTGCAAAGAAGCAAATAAAGGGAACTTTGGTTGGATGAAAAACACCTGTACATTATATTGTAATTCAAAAACAACATTCCTGTATTAAATATTATCTTTTTAAAATTTCCACAATTTTTTTTAGCCCTGCCGAGCCCACATCTAATACCACCAGCAGGTCAAGTCTTCAAATTTAACGACACGATACTTCAAAAACCAATGACCCAATTTCTATTAAATCTGCCGTGGATATCCATGTCACGCAGAGGATAAATCGGAATAATTTTGGTCACCCAATGACCTTTTTTGATGGTGATGTTTGCTGAACACGTTCATGGTCCTCAGAAGATGCATCCTTTGGATTTCAAGAACCAACTGACCCCTCCTCTAGTGTCAACATACAATGAGACATTATTTACATATGTCTCATTGCATATTCTGAAGGGCAAATAGTCACTGGAGAAAGTTAATGCTTTAATATAATTTTTTTTTAACCTCATAACCATACGCGATTTTTTCACTATTAAAAAGGCCAAAACTGGTCGGATCAGTCATGTATCTAATCCTGTGAGACAGCAGGACTTTATTTTTAATTGACTATATGACGAACGATTTACTATTTAGGACATTTTGGCCATCAGTGGTATGTCTTCCTCTCCAGTTTTACAACGTTAGTGGTAGAATCAGATCAAGACCTTCATTTCCACAATTACAAAAGATGTCCCAGAGTCTAACGAGTCGCCTACTATAATGACCCCCTCCTTTAGTACCATCTGCAGCCTGCAATAAAAGAAAAAACTGGCATGAAAACCTCTGAAGACTTTTAGTGGATAAATCCTTTTGATTTAGGTAACTAAATGCATTCTCCTCTGACTCCATCCCCAGGCTAGTGGTAGGGATCTTATGGTGCGATACGACTGAACAAAAAGTGTATTCGCATCTTTTTATTTATATAACTTTAACCACTGGACTCTGAGTTAATTAGCCACAAACAGCTGGAGGATGCGACAGGCCAGGCGTTTCTTGTACCAGGCTAACACCATGAACCGACTGCATGTGGGTGTGTGTGACAACTCGAATTATATATTAAAAAAAAAAAAACAGAACTACAGTTGTTTTTAGTTCTTTTCTGGACCCTTTCACTTCTGCTTTTATGGTCTCTGCATTTTATAAAAGGTCAGACAGTTATGAGATAAATGTAACAAATATTTTTACCGCAAGCACAAGTGTCTTTCCCTCAATTTGTGGCATCTACGTAGATGAACAGTCAATTGTTAGCGTCTTGCATTGCTTACATTTTGTTTGGTTTGTTTTCATGATGTGTGACGAGAAGGATGGCGTCACTGGGCTGCCGGGAAGGCAATAGACTTTAAGTGTTTGTTGCTGTTAACACTGTCAGAGGCGGTCATTCAACAAGAGCTGAAGCTTATAATGTAATAATTGATTAGTAGATTGACAAGACAACAGTTTTGATAACTTAAGTTCATCTTTCCAAGTCGTTTTTAAGCAATGCCACATTATGAAATGTGTATATTTGCTACTTTTCTTTGTCATATATGATATTACATTGTAAACATTTGTTTTTATTTTATTTTGGGATGATAATGGGACAAAATAAGACGTCTGAAGATACCACATTGGGCACATTTTATAGACAAAACTATTGCTCGAGAAAATGACAAGTACATTATTTGATAATTGTTAATTGCAGTCCTAGTCATTAGGATTTGCCATCAAATAATTGGTTCAGAAATAATAGTTTTAGCTTTTCAGTTGAGCGTGTCTGTTGACCAGTGTGTAGGATTTAGTGGCATCTAGCGGTGAGGTTGCAGATTGCACCCAACTGAATACCCCTCCGCTCACCCCTTAGTTTCTAAGCGTGTCGGAAACCTACGGTGGCCTTCAGGTTACGTAAAAATGCAAAAGGTTTTCTCTAGAGTGAGTTTGGTTTGTCGTTCTGGGCTACTGTAAAAACATGGAGGTGCAATATGGTGGACTCAGTGAGGAGGACGCGCTCCCTTTGTAGATATGAAGTGCTCATGCTAAGCTAATGAAAACACAACGACTTTTAGTTTCAGGTGATTTTAAAAAATGAAAATGTACTCACGAATATTATATTCAATTTCTGCCAGTAAATCCCCCTACTTCCTACACACTGGTCCTTTAACTGAAAATCGACGTAGGTTTAATATCAATGAATATTTTCCTAGAATTGTGAAATGCATTTTTCACTATTTTCATACAGTTTAAAGACCTAACGAGAAAATAATCTACAGATTAATCGATATTGACAATGATCAATAGTTGCACACTTAGTCTTTGTTTGTGCATTATTGTCTAAGGCAGAGTTTTTTTTTTAAAATTCAGCCAAGCCCCTTACAAGATAGAGAATATACCGGGGACCCACTCCTGTATGTATAATTTGTTTATCACTTAATTTATAATGTAGCCTATTGTTTTACCCTTCTATGGTCTTAGTTATGTGAAAGAAAAACACCAGATAAATGTATTACTAAGATATTAGACATGTATTAAACATATTTGCAGATTCTAAGAGTTAAGATTAGTTAGATTTTAAATAAAAAGTGATCATGATCATTTAAATGAATGGATCTAAAAACTTTTGTGCCACAGACCCCACTTTGAAAATCACTGTTGTAAATTGTTTCCAAAATAGTTGAATTTCAATCAGAAACTTTCACAAACAACTAAAGTATAGTTGCACTTATCGCAGGGATGTTGCTTCAGGCCATGCATATGTTTTTATTTTCCTGCCCACTTGAGTACATGTATACAGATGTTCCTATATTCCCAGAACTGACACCTGATGAAGCCAATCGGCTCGCTACATGGTCACGTGCTGCGGTTGCCACACAGACAGCAGCCTGTCAGCCAATCAGCTGCCGGGACGCTTTCTTCGCACTGCGTGTGACGATGGAGCAAAACAACAACAGCTTTCACAAAATGTTGTCAAGCGTTATTAATGACGGCTGTTTCTTAAAACCTGCCGGTCCTCATATGTGAGAAACGCATAGCTAGTCGAGCATCCATTGCACGAGCTGACACGTACTAAAAAAACAGAGACTGTGTGTTTGTGCATTCATGCAGCTTTTGTTCCCACTTGTCGACCATAACGCAGTCGCTGCTCTCTGCAGTGCGATTAACCTCAATCTTTCAGCAGCGACTTGCGGAACCGGTCTGTTAAAACAACAAAGAAATATCCCTGGTTGTTTTTAACGATGTACTGCAGAAAAAAAACACCGACACAAACAAAGACAGCGTTGATTTCTCGGAGCTTCTGCTGCCTGATGAAGCAAACGTTTGTGACAGAAAAAAAAGTCTCCGAAAGCACGCGCGCACATCAAAATAACAGACGAAGAAAATGTGTGCATTTTGCAAACATTTCTCACACTGACGCGTAAAACAAGGGGTTTAAATGTGAGTGTTTTTAAGTTGACATCTAGTGTCGGGACAACGCCATCGGAGTTTCTAATGAACCCGGCTAACGTTAGCTTTAGTGGGCCTGAGTGCGCCATCATCAAAACAGACAAAGCAGGTTAGGTAAGCTCACCTCTTTATCCTGCCAGCTAGCAAACACACACAAACAGCGAGTCCGGAGAGACACTTTTATTAGGGCTAACACAATTATTATGCTGCCAACGATACAAACCGGCCAACTCTCACGCACACACGTTAGTTAGCTTCAAATACATTAAAAAAAATACTCACAATGCCGTGTCGCATTAACTCACTCCTTGTAAGTGGATGCTCTGTGCAATGCGACTGTCAGTCAGTGATTTCAGACGTTAGCAGCCTCCTTTTAGAAGCTAACTGCGGGTTAACTGTGGTCACTAGTTAGCTGGTCAGGATGAGAGGATAAAGTAGTAACCGCGAGCCGCTGTGTCGAAGTGAAGAAGAAAGAAACAGCTGAGGAGAGGATGTAAACACAGGTCACGTGGTCTGAAATGTTGTCGGTGGAGGAGGCACTGTTGCTCATATCTGTCTGTCTATATGTCTCTGTCTGTCTGTCTGTCTGTATGTCTCTGTCTGTCTGTTCATCTGTCTGTCTATATGTCTCTGTCTGTCTGTCTATATGTCTCTGTCT
>CALSCE010009779.1:9562160-9635731 GCA_943593645.1 Bovichtus variegatus
TCTATCTATCTATCTATCTATCTATCTATCTATCTATCTATCTATCTGTTTGTCCATCTGTCTGTCTTTTTTATTTTTTCTGCTACTTTATACTTCTACTTCACTACATTTCAGAGGGAAATATTGTACTTTGTACTCCACTACATTTATCTGACAGCTTTAGTTAATTTGCAGATTTAGATGGTTAATACAAAATATATTTGCAAATAAAATGTCATGTATTATTATCGATTCGGCTACCCAGCAGTATATAATAGTTAAAGGTATCCCCATCTACTGTACTTTTAATGTATGTTTTAGAGTCAGGAGTAGTGTAAATATATACAGCCAATATGTAATATTATATTTGTTTTGATAAATTGGTGTACTGTACTAAAGACAAAAGTACATCCAGTACAGAGAGCAAATGTTGTCAGATTGGAAATTAGTATAGAAAATATATATTTATTCCAGCTTTACACTTTATTTTGTAAATGTCTACTTCTCTGTCTCTTTTTGTGTACATGCACTTTCTGGACTATGTTTTAAGGTTAATTTGTCAAATAGGAGAAGTACTTCACTACCATCCTTTGACTTGTTTCATCAATCAGTTAATGAATCCATGAAAGCATTTGTTATTTACATTAATTTTACTTTTACAATAGCAAAGGCTTTTCTTCTTGTAGCTTTTTGTGTACTTGTACTGTGCTGTTTTAAAATATGTTTTCAGTAGCAGTAGCCAATTATTATTTTTTAATGAAGTGGTGTACTGCACTACAGAGATAAGTACATCTATTACAGAAAAAAAAGATTTAATCTGGCTTTACTTTGTGAAGTTTATGTTGTAATTTTCCACTTAAAACAATCTAGTTCGACATCTCTCCTTTCAGGCATTTGAAGATAAGTTCACTCTGCAGGATTGATTTATGTGATTTATTTAATTAGTATACTATACAATAATCTGACTACTGCTATTAATCATACCACACCACTGTCATTTTTGTAATTTTGTTTTATAGTGCTCTTATATAATTTATATTTTTACTTCTATTGTATTTTAGTTTTATGTACCTCTCTGCTGCAACGACCGAATTTCTCCTCTGAGGATCAATAAAGTCTTATCATATCTTATATTATCTTACAAGACCATGCATATCTATCTATAAGCAGATATAGCTTGACTAAAAACATACAGAGTAAGAAATATAGTTCAGGAATAAAAATGTATAAAATAATATATGTTTATTATCACTTCCTTTTACAAGAGAGTACAACTTTGGAAAGATCCTGGAAAGTTTCACCCACCTTGTAACCTCACCAAGTTCCCTAAAGCAAAAGTTTAAATTTAGCCCGCAGCTGGTTATCTGGAAGTGTGGGAAATGTCGACCAGCAGCAGACAGACGAGGTTTCAGGGACTTCGCTCACTTCTGATGTGACCTTAGATCACGTGTTTTGAGGAGGAAGATTTTGTGTGCAAGATATTCAGTCCGTTCCAGAAAACTGACTTTCAAACCAAGCTGCATTTCTCCTGTTCTCAGTGTCTTTGCTCAGACTGCTGAAGACCCAATGTCTGCCTGTATTCCTCTACATTCATAGCAAAGATAGTAAACTAGTATTTTATACGGATTAAGAGTCTGGTTTCTCCAGCCCGAATTGTTTTTAGAGCACTAAACTTTCTGGTTGATTAGTTGTCAAACAGCTCTATCAGGCTTCATAGTCTTTTCACTTCCTTTGATCAGGATTTTTATTAAACATTTTTTTCAGTGTGAGCAGTTCTCCTTCTTCTCTAAAGTGAAACATTCCTCAGTCTGTGGTTTCCTTGTGTAACAGATGTATTGAGACACACAAGGTTGCAGACCTTTTCATGTGGGTACATTCAAGTTTTTAAGTAATTGAATACTGCACCTATTACTGGGTTCATTAGTCGTGTCACGCAGGGTTGTAACAGGCCTTACTAATGAAGTACTGCTTTTCCACTCCAAGTATGGCCTGTTTTTAGCATCATAATTAGTATGTGATACATGAAACCAGGGCCAGGATTTTAGAAGTACTGAGGTCAGGAGTCTCACCCCCCTCATATATTATTCATTTTATTAATGCACTTTATCCACACTGCCAAGAATACAATGCTAATGGAGAAATACTACGCTTTTCAAGGTTGTTCTAATTAATAAATGCATTGGTTTTCGTCTAAAAATAGTCAAATTTAAAGATAGATGTACGATTATGTGTAACTTGTATAATTGTAAAATGTAAACTCCTCCTCGAGTCATTACAGTACTGAATAAGGACATGAGCTCAATGTCCTCAATAGGCCTTCATATATATATCTCTCTCTCTCTCTCTCTCTCTCTCTCTCTATATATATATATCTATCTCTCTCTCTCTATATATATATATCTATCTCTCTCTCTCTATATATATATATATATATATATATATATATATATGAGATATAGAGATATTGGAGATGGAGATAGAGATGCACACAAAAGTAAGATCCTGAATTTGGCTACACTTGCTTATAATTATTTCCATGAACCCAAACATTGTGTCGCTGTTTGAATTATTAGACAAATGTAAACGGACGTCGTCGACTACAGCAGGGTTAGCTGAGGTTAGCGTGTGTATGTTATCTATCTGACTGCCGCTCTCACAGTCTACACACACAGCATATACATTACAGGAAGATGGGGCCCAATGTGGCATGACGAATATTATGTTTGTGGTGGCTTTGAGTGTCAGCCAACAGCCTCGTATTTTGAATGCTTTGTTGTTACTTCACCACAAATTCAACTTTTTATCTGGATGAAATGCTGCCTTTGTTTCATTGGCGCCTTGCACATTCTGAATGTAATTCCTCACTTGAATGAAGTTAAATGAATGCATCAACGATACAGAGATTAAAATTTTTTGTTTAACTTTCACCATTATCTCTGAACCATCCACATGATGGCAATCATATTATATTATTAGGCTAACAACATTACTGCTGATGATCAAAAAAGGATTAAGACTTTTTTGGAAAACTACAACTGGTTTGACTCCTGAGTCATTAGAAAAACGGTTTCAGGGATCTAACCATACTGCATCTCCTTTTTGGTGGTTTTATTAGTCTTGAAAGTGTGTTGAGGTTTAATATCTTTTGTGAAACTTTAGTTCCACAGCTCTGGGTGTCACTTGTTTCCTCAGATATAGTTTGTGGTTTTGGATTACTTATAAGTAGTGTGTGCTTCTATGATGTTAATTTTTAAGGGTTCATTTTATATTTATTGCCACATCTATTGGTCTTGTTTTTGAGTGTACAAAATGTGGTCGCCGTTTTATTTATTCATTGGTTTATTGATTATTTTTAGTGCCACGGCAGGCGCCTGAGCTACACTAAGATCCTGTTTGAAGATCTATGCGTGTGTGTGTGTGTGTGTGTGTGTGTGTGTGTGTGTGTGTGTGGGTGTGTTACTAATGTTGTGGCAAGATGTTTTCAAGTGTTGTCTGACTTGTGGGTGACCAAACTAGTTTCCCTTTGATCAAAATGATCTAAGTTTAATTTAGAAATGGAACAATTAGTCGATTGAGGATTTGAGACATTTTATGAGCAACTATTTTGATAATTGATTGAACGTTTAAATTTGGTAAAAATGACCAAACATTAGATCTTTCTTTGTCATATGTGATGGTAAACTAAATATCTGAGGAGCTTGGGACTATGGTTAGACAAAATGAACAATGGGAAGACGTCACATTGGGATTTTAGGAAATGTGATCTACATTTTTTACATTTTATAGACCAAACTATTAATTAGGAAATGAATTGGGGGATGAACTGATAATGAAATGAATCATACATTGCAGCCCTAAACTAAATACATTGGAGATGATTGTACAGTGTGCAGTATATTTGATCTATTTCAAGTGTTTTGTGGTCAGTGTAGAGATAAAGTAAAGGTGAGACAGGGGGAGGACATTTTGATTTCTAGCCCCAGCAGCTCTTGGTATCTTGACCTTTTATATATACAGTCTATGATCCTGACTCCATTGACCACTCCCTGTTATTCTACATGTAATGCCTTCCATTCACCACTAGGTGATGCTAATGCCAAAGGAAATGTGCGACCCTACTGGATCCTTCTGGGGTAACTGGGTTTACGTTTGACTGACAGTGGACTTCAGAAGCTTTGAGACACCACACAACCATTTGAAAAGTTTATTTCTACCATACACAAACTGTACAACACAGCGCATATCTGTTTATTATGAAATAGTAAAAGTAATAGGAAGTTTCAATTTACAAACTACTTCAACTGAAAAAAAAAGCATTACATTTTAATGTAAAAGAAAAGAAAATACAATACAATTTCATATCATACTAATATCGTTCCACAAAAAAGCATTTCACATTACAAAACATCAAATACTAACAGGGAAAAAATAAATATTATTCACAAAACTTCCTGAGCAAACAATGTGTGGTATAGGAATTAAATATAATAAATTATAAATAAAGGATTGTTAGGTCTAAAGAGTTTGATTCAAATTTTTTTCAAAGATTAAAATTCTTTAAAACATATTGGCTATTTGGATAAAACACGGTCCTATTTTTCTGTAATTTGGCTCTTTTGCTGTTACATTTTTTTTCTCTTTGCGATGTCCTAGGCTACATGTCTCTGACTTCTTTTTGCAGAAATTAAAAATGTATTGCTCAAATGAATCATTCTTCTAGTGGGATTAACTTTGTGTAAAATTGAGACATGTACTGTATAGTACAATGATGCGACTACAGTGTCCCGTTTCCCTCTTTTTGTTGAAGTCAAGGGCAGTGTGGTGAACTAAAAATACAAAATAATTGAAACTACAAAAGTGCAATTGATGCAAACAAACAACTGATTAGCCAACAACTACCATTTTTCTATGTTATCATTTCTCTTTTTTTTTCTTCTTCTTTTTTTGTTGTTGCATTTAATGATTGAAACCGAATGGCAGACAGCTCAATTTTTGAAATAGCTACTATTCAAATCTGCCCCAAGCGTTACAAGAATATTCAAACTGTAAGACTGGTTGAAATGTTAAGGCTTGTAAAGCAGTTTAAGATAAAACAAGAATTGATGTTTTTTTTAAATTTTATTCACTCCTTCCTTTTTTCCCCTCTCCATGCTAGCAAAGGTAAAATAAACACCAGACTTTTTAACCTCAGTCGTGATATTTCAAAACCTGACTCTGAGATTACAGCTACTGAGACAACGGTATTCAAACAGTCATCAGGAACGTTTTCCTCCTATGAAAATAATTGTACTGTATAGTAAATTAGACACCATCCACATAATACTGTCCTACCACAAAACATAGTACTCGTATACTTTTTATGGATTCATATACATTTAGGCACATACTATATGCACACTTCAAAGTGTGTGCACAGAAGGCAGTTTAATATCTATATTTTAAAAAAAGACATCTTGACAAAGTGGATTTTTGATTTTTGATGCACTCTTCTTGTGGCACACTATGCAAAGCAGAATCTGACATTCAGTTCACCAAATGATGTTGCATTTTTGCTCAGTGTCACTTCCTGGTTGCATTCAGCTGTTATTGGTTAAGAAGAAAAAGGTACAGTACAGTTGCATTGCATTTTTTTGATCTCAGTGTTCACTTTGTCTTACCATACATTCAGTTTCCAATAAAGAAAGCAAAAGCAATGCTTAAAAATATCGATGCTTAGTCGTTTTGGTAGGTTTTTACTTTGAAGGGAGATCCAACTTATGGTTTAATAATAATAATATACGTTTTTCAACACTAGATGGCGAAAGTATGCCATGAAATTGGAATGTGCTTCTATGTAAATTTACAATGTGCAGAAAGTCAAAACAGATTTCTCAAATATTAAGCATTTACAATTCAAGAAATAAATTAAAATCGAGGAAATAAATACACTGATGAACAAATATAATAATAAATAGCGATAATATAAGAATGACATGAACACATACAGATTAAAATCAAGCAAACCATACAAAATAATTAAGTGCAAGAGGGGTAAAAATCTCACCAGGATAAACATATCAAGTGAATGCAGAAACAGTAAAAGCATTACAAATCTGGCTGGTAATTTTCTCAGTGCAGTGTATTTACCGGGAAATGCCAAACACATTTCCACAAGCCTTGTCTTATACATGCAGCCAAGCCAGCACTCTTCAGTAAAATAGAGCTATCTAGTGCCATTATCCCAAGTCAAAGAAACCTCTTGGTAGCTCTACAGCTTAAACATGGATGCCCTTAATAGCCTGTTTGATATTATCCAAGAGGGCCTTGCACTCTGGAGAGTATTCATGCTCCGAGTTGTTGTACATATCAGTTAATGTGTTCACATAGGCTTCAAAATTATGCTCACTGATGGGTCCCTGCAACAAAAACATGTTTGACTATTAGTGAAAACAGAACAGCAGAAAAAGACAATTCATATAAAATGAGATTTCTTCCAGGACAGGTTAGATATAATGAGTTGTAGTGGAGTCTGTGCTCAAGGCTTACTGTACCATTTGAGGCAGCTGAATGTCTGTTAGACTGTTAATGAGAGCTTGGCTAAGGCGAGCGAGCTCTTTCAGAAGGCTGTCGTTGTGCTGTTCGATCATCTTGTTCTCCTCTTCAATTGTCCTCAGGTTACATTCCATAGACGATATCTGCTTTCGGGTACAAAAACAAAAAGAACATAAGAAATTTGTCAAATTGAGCGAGCGAAGATCTCAGAGTTGAATTTTAAATCAAACTTGTCAGAGTAGATATTTACCTGGGTTTGAAGTTGCATCATATCTGCTTCTATTTTCATATTGGATTCATTCAGTTCCTTAATTTCATGATCCAAATGTTGAATATCTTCTTTGTTTTCAACACCTGAGTTGGAGCATATAATCTAATTTATCATGTTCAAACTGAAAATATTGGTATATTTTTTTATATGCCATGGTAACACATGGACACGTTCATACCACGCAGCATGTCAGAGTAGCTTACCACTGCTGGCTTTCAGTTTGATGGTCATCATCTCTTCTTCTGAGTGCTTTTTCTTGATACTCTGTGCGTTCAGTGGGCAACCCGACAAGCTAGTTCAGCAGGTCATAAATGACAATTTTTTAGGGGGGAGAATATCACAAAACTTTAGCATCAGTAAGCGATTGCGAATGAGAGTTAAGGCGCCATTGTAAGAATGCAACATGTCGACCAGCAGTATTGTTTAGAGATAAAATGGAGGACGGGCGACCTTACCTTCTGTGAGTGGCAAACACATTATTGGCATGTCCAAGGCCATTGCAGCCAGGCAAGGGACAATGGGGCAGTTCCTGTTTATTGGCCTTCCAGGCAAAGGGCAGCCCATTGATGGACGACTCCTTCTGTCTTTTGGCAGCAAGTGGACAACTGCCTGCGCTGCGGTGGGATGTGTATTTTCCCGATATATGGCCCTGTCCGTCACATCCCATTACTGGACACCTACCAGAGAAATGCACAGCGTCGTGCATGTTGTAAACACTGCTGACTCACACAGGGAAAATGTAACTAACTTGCACTTAATAACATTTCTGTGCTAGAGAGAAAACAAAGACCTTTAACTGCTCATAAAATAACAACCACATCATTAAAAAAATAAAAAAATCTCTCTTTTTAATAACTAGACCGGAAGATTTGTTAACCATTAAGTTGATTAATCCAGCCAAATGCTGATTGAAAATGAAGTCGCCAAAACTAAAAATAATCGCATTAACTATAAGTTACTAATCCACTAAAACTTGAGTTGGAGCGAGCGCTCTGTTCAGTGCAAACGTTTGGAGGTTGCTGATATTTGTGCATGAAAACATAAAGCACAAGTCATGCTGAATATCATTAAGAGTTTGTCAGTTGCATTTTCAGGCCTGTTTTTCTGCAGGTCAGTAATGGAGTGACATGAATTACAGATAATTGTCATGTATCCCCTCATGCGAAAGAATGTAATTTGGAGGTGGCTAACCCTTTCCCTTATTGATAAAGGTGAAAGGTCACCTGAGATGATACAAATGGCACACATGCTGTAGAGTGCTGCTGCAAAAAGCCTGTTTCAGCATTTTGTTACTCGACAGCAGCAGCACTTAGAGGACAAAACAACACCAGTCCCATTACTTACATCTACTACAGGTAGGTAGCTTGATGCAAGGCAGGAGGACAATGGAGGCATGCCATATGGCCCACTATTTACAATAATCTAGGGACATTTGCTACCCTCCCCCTTTCTCTCCCTTTCTCTCTTATGAGATCTATTCCAGTCTAATTCCTAAGCTCATGCCTTTGCATTATTAATTAAAAAGAAAAAATTTGTGTCCAGATGTATAAGTAAACAAGGGCTCATATAGCTGACTTTGGATTTAAACTGCAAATCAATTACATTATTTTTTTTTTCCAATAACACTTTCACAGACAATGATTAAGCTGCAAATGAGAGCAATGCCATCAGAGCGGGCAATTCGACATTTTCTTAATATACTATAATTATAAAGAAAGCACTCAGTGAAGAGTAATAAGCCAGATATTCCATTCAGAAAAAAGGAAAATACAAAACCCTGAAAAAATCCCACAAAAACACGCTGCTAATCCTTAGAAAATAATTCACTAATGTTGCGACAAGAGAAGTATTATTTTCTTTGTTTAACTTAATGGCCGCCAGGTATATTGCCCCGGGCGCAAAAGCATGACGCATTTTCACAATGTTTTCTTGTTGTTGTTTTTTTTTTTTAAAACAAAAATGGGATGAGAAGAAAAAAAAAATCTCTTACTTAAGCTCTTGCTCATCTTTGTCATCCTTGTTTGGTGTGAGCTTCAAACCTCCCTTTCTGGCACGAGGACATCCTGACAAGCTAAAAATGATTGGCGACAATATGGGTTAACATGAAGGAAATCTATTTAAGAGTAAAAAAAATTAAAGCTGAATTGTCACAGGCAGCTATGAGGTCTATTGAGTTTGCAATGCAAAAGCCAATCGGAATCTATAAATCTACATAGATAAATGTTTAATCACTGAAGAAGTAGGCAGCCAAAAAAATCAATAAAAACAAGAATTCAAAAAGTGCAGCATGTTTGCAGCATAAAGTGCGACTTTCACCATCTGTTTGAATGTCATGCATCTGACAAATGTATTTCATGCTCAGTTGCGATAATTTTTCTCTGCTACCTTCTGTGCGAAGCATAGTTCCCAGTCACATGTCCAGATCCATCACAACCAGGTGTTGGGCACCTGCAGGTTGAGAGACACAGAGACCAGGTGCTTTTTACAGCAAAAGACTGCAAGCAGAGCGGTGGATTCATGCTAATAGGCAGAAAGGCAGGACAAATATCAAACAACTTCATGTGGAGTACACAGCAACCATGCATAATGTGTAGTAGAAGGGAAAGGAAAGAAAAGGAAAGCAATGACCCAAGCTGAGGTAAAAACAAGCTGCTTAGTTTAATGTGCAAAATCCTTTAGTAACAATAACAGTTTTCAAAAACACATACTTTAGTTCCTGAGAGTTGGCTGCCATCAGTGATTTGAGTGTTTTGTCAGCCAGGGGACATCCAGACACACTAGAGAGGATAAAGAGCTAACAGTCACTTTAATACACTCTTTGATCACAGCTGAATTAAATAATCTTAATACAATGTCTCAAAGCATATTCATACAAAATCATCTGAAAACACAATTCCACCTCCTCTTCATGAGAAAGCTTTTCCATGTCACCGTGTTTTAAAAAAAAAAAAAAAAAATGACACATGATTTCAAATCTAACTCTACAAGCTATGATTCAACTGTATCAACATAATTAAACAATCAGCGCTGTTTCCCTTGTCTATATATCTGCTAATGAGAGTGTAATTATTTACAGTACCTCCGATGTGATGCATAATTCCCCGTCACATGGCCACTGCCGTCACAGCCTGGGGTCGGACAGCTGCAGGAGAACACAAAGCGATTAATACACAGATTACTCTAGTTCCCACAGCTCAAACTGAATCTTTCTTTTACACTGAGAACCTTTTCATGGGCATTAAATAGAGAAAAAAAAAAAAAAAAAAAGAGTTAGTACTGCGGGAAGTTTAGTAGAAGAAATATTATTATATTGATCTACATTCAGTTTAATAATGTCCCATGGAACATTGTTGAATGTTTTCATGGGACATTGTTTCATGGGACACTGTGCTGCGGAAACTAGAGGATCCTACTTTTTTCTTGTGGTGTGATTCTCAAGAGGAGACCCAGCAGAGCATGCACTCTAACTACAAGAGTTGTAAGCTTGTACGGGATATACAGGGAGAAAACTCACTTTCAAATAGATACATTTCTGCTCCACATGAACCTGCAGACATACCAGTTACAATGATGTGCAACACAGTGAGTTTCAGTACTTTTTTTGACTCGCTTATATCACACTGTCCTATTTAAACAAAGGTACGGTTTGTCGTTACTGCTGACCATCTGCCAGCTGAAAGGGAAGCTGACATTATACACAGGCGACTGAATAAAGATGCCTCCAGTTATTTAATTCTTTAACGTAACACACCTCAAAAGCTCTTTCTTTACATCTCGTAATAGCAGCTTGGCTTTGGAGCTCATCATGCTGCCGTCTCCTTGATAGTGTTGGTCCTCCAAGGAGACATGATCGTAATCCTCCTGATGAGACGGAAAACAAAAGTAAAAAAACGTGGCCTTAACTGTCTGAAACACCGAACCGGACCTGATCTGCAATGACCTAAAAGTGAATAATTAATGAAAAGCACTGTATAATACTCTTAAAACACAAGCCCTGGGGGGTTACAGTGTGATTATGCTTAAGGATACTTATACTCTAGTAAACCATACATCCATTTAAAGTCACGCTTAATCCACATAGTATTTACAAGGTAGAGCCTTGACGTATGGATTTCCTTTTTTCTCTCTCTCCTTCAGACAAGATTGTGCAGTCACCAGATGTTGGGTATGATTTTTAAAATCAGGTCAAATGTGATTACTCCTTTTTAACCAACTACAAATGACTACCACGTGTGAAATAAAGCCCCGAACGAGATTCATTCAGGTACTTGGATGATATGTGTGGACCAGATTAGAGCTCCTCAGTGTAAAAATATTTAATATGTTATAATAGATTTACAGATCCGACTGGAGAAGATGCTGCTTTGTCTTTAGAAAATGTCACAAAATGTCAAATTGGGGATTTTATCTACCTAGAGGGATTTTCATATTCTACACTTACAAAACGTTTTAGGCAGGAATTTTAGTCCTCTATTTCTGTGCCGCTCAATTATCGTTCAATCGTTTAATTTGCACGTTGTATAACTGAAATGTCTTTGTTTGGTGACATAACTCTCATCCTTCACATTTCTCATGCACTTAATTAATATCTTACTTTTTTAGATTACAACCAAAATGTCAGTGTTTTTTTTTTTTTTTTGTTTTTTTTTTTTGATACCTCAGCATCCTGTAAAACGTGTGCGCTGCTGAAGTTGACAGGGATGGGCCCCTCCCAGCTGTCTCTCTCACACAGCGGCTGGTAGAAGGCGGGGCTGATGAGCACGCTCCCGCCTTTGGCCACAGCGGACTCAGAAGGGGAAAGCGGGTCGTCCAAAGGTGTTTTTGTCGGGGTTTTTACATTATCCTTGCACTTCTTCATACTCAAGTCCAGGGTGCCATTTTCATCCACCTCTATGAGCATGTCCTGAAGACAAAGAAGTTTAATCCTTAACATTTAATCAGGTCATACATGTTGCAGAAGGGTACAATAAATCAAGTGTGCCTCACATATCATTGCCGTGCGTGCTAACATGTGAAAACAAATAAATCGGGGTAAAAATAAAACCTATTTCCTAATTACACTAAAAGGGAATGTAAATAAAACAGTACGATGTCTTATTAATATGACAGCAGCGATATGGTAAACTTGAACCCAACAACATTTCTCTGTAAACATGAAAAACGACTTGAAACGCAGAGCAAACAAACATATTTAAATAATACATACAGTGGTTATCTCACACCAGACAAAGTACCAAACTAAGCCAGCGTTAATTCTGCTGAACACAAAAAAATAATCACTGGTGTGTAGTTTTTCAGTGACAGCTGTGTCATCTGTTTTCTAGGACACACAACCATGATGGCAGCTGGGGGGGGGGGTTGCTGGTTTTAGGTCATCATTATTATAGCAAAAATTAAAAAGCTTAATGTGGCATAAGTTTCCCCGCTGACAGATGTGTTTGTCGTTTTTTTTGTGCTGAAAAGCAATAGCATGATGACTTATGGCTGTTTTATGGTATTAAAAGTTTTACCTCATTAAATGCTGAAATCCTTTTCCATAAATGAAACCAATTATTCAACGCATATGTTCCATTAAACCCTATACATCATTTTTTTTATTTATTTTTTTTAACAAAAGGGAGCTTTTCAAATTAATTAAAGGGGATGATTTACATGAACATTGGCTGTGGCTGTCCACTTAAATTATCCAGCCGCTTGATGATGTGTGTACCTAATCAAAATAACACCAGTGTAAAACTAAAACGATGTGCAAGACTTATGATTTATTAAGATTATAATGTTGTTTTTAGGTTCAACTAAGAACTAAAATTCAGGATTTAGTTTCTCTTTTGTTGCTTTTATTGATTAATTAATGGTGTCATTTAAGCGGCTCACATTTTTAAATGAGTAAAATCGGCTTGTATTCATGCTTTGAAGGCCGGCTATGTGGTGCTTTTCGTGTGCATCTCAACACATAATATACATATGCAGATAAGTTAAAGCACCCACCGACATATAGCACTCTAAATATGGCCCCCTTTTTTTCAGACTTGAAAGCTGTTCTTTATTTCGTACGTCTCTCCAAGACAACTAAGCTGTAAATGAGAACAGATGATTAACTTGCTAACACTGTTTTATTCATTCAGTGGGCTGGTACCTGGTACGGGGCCACATTCTCAGCTCAACAAGCTGGGAGACAAGGATCTGTGCTGTGTAGGTGTGGAAACCTTGAATCATCTACAGTACAGTGTGCACGTATGTAACCCACAGAATGCGATCAATATTAATCATAAAGTTTGGGAGAATTGGCACGTCGGAGATAATGACAGCAGAAGAGATTTTTGATCCGCGCACATTTCCAAGAAGAGTTTGGATTTTGTGTGAATTAAACTTTTCAGATGTTAACTCCTTTCGCTGATTGGCTTAATCCATTAAAGTGCTTTTAAATACTAAGTGGTGTAGACACACAGCCTATCCTGGATCATATAACTAAGCAAAATATCCTCTGCCATCTGCAGCGGGCAAGATGCAGTTTCAGACAACAGTTCAGGGTTTTTACATGCCAGCTGATGTCGAAACAAAATACAGTACCACATGTTTTATTAAAAAAGAGTAGTTGTAATTGGGGAAGAAGGCCGATTGTTTTTCTTCTTTTGATTTTCCATTTGTGTACATTAAAGCTTGATGGAGAGGAAGCCTCCTTGTTTTTCTGCCACCAGAGCTCCAAGCTCCCTTTGCCAAATTCTGTCTTTTGATGTCTTCCCTTTTTATACCCAAATCAGAGTTCCTTTAAAATGACCACATTAAATACCTTTCCAAGTGGTCTAATTTGATTACCTTTGTGGAGGTTGCCAGGGGCCGGCCGGCGACAGCCTCTATGTTCTTCCGGTAGCGAGTGGAGAGGTTAAGGATGGCGGCTGTCGCTGCTGCGGCTTGGAGACCGTCTTCTTTTCTGAATTGACTCGGCGGGCTGTGCTGACCAGAGGTGGGCAAGCGGCCACCTGGAGCGCCAAGGAAGCCAGGATACTGCTGAGGTGCTAAAAGACAAATAATAAGCCAATAATATAGTTACTGAGACGCCGCTACCCAGACGGGATGTACATATAAAACAAGTTGGGAGTTTTATTCTATTTGTTGGTTTTAACACCACAAATGCGATGTCTAAAATGTGATCTGTGATCGTCGTGGACTAATATACATTTTTTTCGGCTGGAACAAAAGCTCCATACCTGAAACATTTGACAAAAAATATATTCACCTTTTTAACACCATGTCAACTTACAAATGGCTTTTTTTTTTGCGTCAAATAAAATGCAGAAAACTTACAGTCAGGGAAATGTGACATTTCCTGGTCCTGGTTGGTCCCCATCAGAGGCTGTTTGCCGAAGACCTGCGCATCAAAGCTGGCGTAATCAAAGCGTATTCTGCTGTACTTCACCATGTCTTTTGTTAGGCTCGTTTGCAGGGCTGCTACTGGATGAGAGAGCCTGTAGTTCAACTGGTTCATCTCGTACTTCTTTATCAAGCCGATGGCTCTGCAAGGAGGCACATTAAAATAAATTTAAAAAAGGCTTAATTTTACTGTGCAAACCTCGTGAAATAACAAGTGCCCAACAAGCTCATATTAAGCAGTTAAGTATAGACGTTGTTTTGAACCATTCAGGGATGCCAGTGCTTTTGTACACATAGAGTCTGGGATCTGATGTGTGTTGTAGATCCACAGCCAGGTTGCCAGACTAATTAATATAGTAGGAGTGGGCATCCTGCCCATGATATATCCACAGGGAACAAAGAGTTCTGCTCTTTTATCATCTCTAATAGAGAGGAACTCACAGGAACAGCAACCATTGCTTATGTCTGCTTGGAAAGCTCGAAATAGACTGATCTGCTGGGATCAGTGAATAAAAATATCCCACACCCTCCTCAATAATAATAATAGTGTTTATCACTTTTTTGCATAACCTCAGTTACGCTTTCACAACTTCAGTCCACTCCAGAAGCTGAATATGATTTCTGTCTGCTAGTTGTAATTATTGCCCTGCACATGTGAGCACATTGGTAGCAGTGAAAATGCCACAGCGTTATCTGGCAGTGCCGTGTACCTCGGTGAGCGGTCAGGTGTTTGTCTGCATTTCAGGCCCTCGTCCTGAGGTTTGGAGACTTTCACTGCAGCAGCGATGGGGCAGCCTGAGAGACTGGTCGGTCGGGGAGGAAATCAAACACATTAGCCTAATACTGTAACTCATCTATGAACAGGGTGCAGATTTCTAATGGCTTTCCCCTGTGGACGTACCTCCGGTGGGTGCTACGGTTGCTGTTGACATGGCCTCTTCCTGTGCACCCGGGTGTGGGGCACTTGAGGACGTTCTCATGCATGGCCAGGACTGAGGGGGCGAGGACAGAGGAGATAAGCTCAGAAAGAGTACAACATAATTCAACATGTAAGACATAATCAAGCTAAAAGATTACAAGATGCTTAATACACATTTTATATTTGGCATTATGGAAATAAAGCTAATGTATTTTCATACATTAAATGGTGATTTATGTGCCTATGGAGCAAAGATCCTACAGAGACGGAAACGGGAGAAAAAGAGCAAAAGGCTTTCTCATTGTGAGGAACGCTGTAATGTGCCTGAAATGTAAATAGCTTAGTGCAAAGAGGAGCGTAACAAGACAGCTGATTATATTCTTCAAAACAAACGCGTCGTTAAAGGTCCGCTCTGTATCCTTAGAAACTTCTTTTCTGTACATATTCTCCAATTAGTTTGTTGGAGTTGTCTATTTATTTTTGAATGCTGCGTTAGCTAGCCCTTTGATTTGCAAATACTGCCTACAGTCTAAGAGCATGCGCTTTTTTGAAAAAGTTAATTACTTTTTCTGTTCCTTTTGTAACATTACTGTTTAATGTTGAATGTTTGTTGAGTTATATTGAAATGACTTAACAATCGCCAATGTGAGGGTGGGTGTGTGTGTGGGGGGGAATTCAATATTCACACATTACAGCACATTAAGAGAAAGAGAGGAAAAAAAATCCTTTAAATTTATTTTAAAAGTTTCATGCCCATCTTTGAATTGAACTAAATGTATAAGCAGGACTTTCTTGTCTTTGGGTCCGTGCTAAGAGGATTTCAATTACTGTGACTGATTATAAATCCTACAACTGGCAGTTTCTTATAAGTATAAATCATCCATTATACAGCATGTATACACAGAACTGCTTGTGTGACTTACTTTCTGGAGGAACTCGGACTTTATGAGGACACCCAGACAAACTCCTGTGGTGCGGGTACAGCCCGGTCACATGACCAGTGCCATCGCAGCCAGGAGTTGGACACTTTATGTCCTTTTTATCTGTACGAGGAGAATCTGCGGACACAGTAAAACAAGGTTTCACAACAAATAAATATAATACTGCACCACTGTCCTGCTGCCTAAACATACCAAAGCCCTAAAGTCCTTAATTGTGCTCTATGAAGACACGAAGTAATAAGTGAACTATACATATAATGCACTTTCGTGTATACATATTGTACATAGGTCAACAGATTGAAAATATCATGCAAAGCTAGATACTTTTTTCACAAAACGCATCTATTAAGCTGTCATTTTAGTTAAGGCTGCAGTTCAACATTCACTTCTTAATGCCCATCCATCGAAAGATTACATCTAGGATTACACATTTAGCTGCAGTCATTTGAAGAATCAGAGGAAAACATGAGAGGTACTTTAGGAGGATTTAAGACTTATGGTCATGGTTAAATATCCAGTTGATTCCTATCAAAATCCAATATTCTGAGTAGTAGCAATTCCATCAGAAAATTTTGTTCTTCTTTATTTTAGTCTGTTCATTTATTACTTCACTTGTTGCCAAAATGTTTTTAGTACTTAAGAGGATTTCCTCCCTCTGATTTCGCCCCCCCACCCCCTCCCCCCTTCTTTTATTCATTTTAATGTTTTTTGAGCACCCAATCATCCAAATCACCAGTAGTCTATCTGATTTACGCTGGATGAAAATACATTTGTGAAAACCGATTGTTCCCTTAATGATCACTTTTGATTCTTAAGACTGCGTTTGTCTGTATAGATCGGCTTCGTTTCACATCTTTCCCCTTCGTAGCGTTACCTTTCCCTCCATGATAGTTGAGTCGGCTGTCCATGTCCATCATCCTATGGTGCCTTCTCTCGTTGGTCATCTGCTCCATGAGGAACCGGTCCATCTCCCTGTAGGCGTGGTGCAGGACCTGTCTTTGCTCCGTCTGCAGAGCTATGGCCTGCTCCAACAGGCTGAAGTTCACCCTCCCTCCTCGGCCCATCTCCAGGCCTCTGTCATGGTGGAGACCCAGAGCCCAGCCGTCCAGCTGAGGCGGCCTCTCCACCTCCGCCTCCCCCTCACTGTCCTCCTCTGTGGGAAGCGGCCTGTATCTTAGAGCCTCAGCCTGAAAAATACTCGCCCTCCCCATCAGGCCACCTAATTCTAAGTGAGGCTCTTCTTTCATGTGGCCGTTCCTGCCTGAAAGGTCTTCAGAGGCTCTTGAGGGGCTGCAGATGGAGCCTTTCACCTTGGCGGACAGAGACAGAGGCTCCCACTCAGGCCCCCGCATGTCTTCGTATGGACTCTGTGGCGATGATGTACCACTCATCCTGTCTTGACTTTGGTCTTCTCTTTCATTATTAAGGAGCTCCTCATCATCTTCATCCATCAGAGGTTCGGATGCGTCCGGCTCACACTGTGGAGAGCTATCAGATGCAACTTCTGACCATCCGAGAGAATCGCTGGACTTTGCTGCCGCGTCGTGGCATCCGTTTCTGTAGGCAACTCCATTGATTGCACTTAAGTTCCCATCTAAAACAACAAGAAAACACTTATTATTTTATGTGTTTTCAAGACATAACGGAGCAAACATGTTCTTTTGTCACCCCTCGGTCACATACACGATAAGAATTGTATGTCCTCGATAATCTTCTCCAAATCCTTTTAAAGGTTTTAGATTTTGTGTTACTTTTCAACAAATAATATCTTGAGAAAAACATGTTTTGTTTTTTTTTTAATAATCAAGAGGATTTAGAAGAACACATGTTACAATAGAAATTATAATAACAAGGTTGCAAGATTTCCAAGCAATTCCTCAAGTATATTTTAGATAACATTTATGACCCTTATGTTGCTGGTTGAACCCAAAATCTGGAGATGAGAAACACAATTGTTTTCTTCTTCCTCCGCGTCTGCAATTGGAGCAACAACCCAATATAGATTTAGGACAAGATTATGCAGGGATTTACTGTGCAGCGGACAGTGAACATCAGTTTTTAATAATTTTTTTTGTATTTTTAAGTACAAACTAAGCAGCAGCATGTTGCCATCTGCACATAAAACTGATTTTAAAAACAAATAACTGTTGTTTCTAGAGATGTGAACAAGGAAAGTGATAAGAATTCCTGAAAACACAGATAGAGGAAACCACAAACATGCAGATAACAGATGAATATCTGTTAGCTGTTGCTGTCTGTGAGGCATAACTTGGTTTAGGTCGATACACCTCAGTCAAAAATTGAACAATAATTCCAATCAAATTCAAATTAAATTGATTTATATAGCCCCATATCACAAATTACACATTTTTCTCAGCTGGCTTTACAGACTGTACAGGAGACAACACCCTCTGTCCTTTAGACCCTCGCACCGCACAAGAAAAAACTAACTAAGAACTCATTTTGGTTACAAAAAAAGGAAGCGATAAAGACACAACAGCTAACGGTGCCCACAGAAATGAGCGGCATTGCTTAGTGAACATGACCCAAAATTGCCGATAAATGCTTACATTAATTTTGATTTCTTAACAAAAATAAGTACGAGCAGCTTGAAAAAACAGTAGTTATAAAAACAACTCAAAAATGAAATGAAAATCAGAGAAAAATCAAGGAGAGCACATTTAACTTGTCTGTCCATGTGTTTTTAAAACGTTTTTTTAATGTTTAAAATATGTTTTCTTTCTATTATAAACTATTAAAATAAATAAATAGTTATGTGGGTCTTGCTCAGTTAAATTAAGCATATAGCCTATTATTTTAGTGTTAAAATATCAACTCATAACAGAACAGTAAGTTCAAATTAGAGATATAAGAAGAGCTTTTCTAATAATGTCATGTATTTATTTTAGAAGATGACGCATTAAAATTCCTGGCTTTTGAGTATTAAAATCCTTGTTGGTGTGATAAGACACCATATATGATAAATGTAGCACCATTATTGCAGATAAATAAAATGCATACGCATTTCTTCTTAAATTTCACACTAATTTCCTATAATCTCTTTTCTCTAGCTTATTTTGCTGAGTGCTCTCAATAATTTAATTTGCATTGATCTTTTGCCGTCTATCTTTCAGCATAAATCCAGAAATCCTGGTCACATGTATAGAAAGCTACAAGATTGTGCGAAGCCTTACGCACTGAAAGTCTGATCAGTGCAGCAGACAAAGAGGGTTAGGGTTATCCTAAGTGCATCTGAAACAACACTTTATTAACACCACTGCTTATATTAAGTCATGGACAGTGATTAACAATGGGAAGCTATCATCTGGATTGATTCAACAAAATCTCTCTTGATCCCCCAAAACCATTCAAACTTATGCTCGATTAAGGCTCTTTGCACTGCGAGGGGTTTTCACTTTCACTGGGATGGACTGTGGGACCATATCCTCTTAAGTGGCTACACATCAGATATTCGATAGGTTGAGAAGATAGATAGAGATGGATTGTGAGAATCAGATCACACACTGTTGAGGATGATACAGAAACAGGCATTATTATTAACGGGAGCACACAGAACGTAATCCTCACCAAAAGAGCTTTAACATAAAATATGTGGCACTAATAAAAAAAGACAAAATATATGATTTTGTGCATTATTAAGTGCAGTGGAATTTTGACATGCCCGGTTTCATATGCATTTTTGCAACATTACAATGTGTTACTATCAGTTTCCTGCTGTGAAAAATATTTAAAAAGAGGTGTCTAAAGACAAACCCTGTTGAATGAAAAATTAAAACCAGTTACACGTATTTACATTTATGAGGCGAGCAACAAGGGTTTTGTTTTTCATCCAGATGGACTCCACGGCCTGACACAGCCGCATACAGTCAGACAAGCACACAGACGTATACACACACACACACACACACACACACACACACAGGAACACACACACAGAAACACAGAGACACAGAAGTGCAGTGAAAAAAGGAAAGCGATGGAGGAAAAAAACTTGGATCCCTCCGGTGGTTTGTGTGTTGGAACAGGTGAACAGTTTGTACTCCAGAATAGCCATTACCAGCACTCTGCAGCAGGGCTGCAGTTGGCTGGAGTTGAACGCAGTGTGGCTCAACCAAACGAGAGGCTTATTTTTCTCCCTTTTTGTTAAAATGCAGATATGACCAGCTTTCCAGAGCAAAAAAAATCTTACTGCCTCCAGTCCACCTTTCCAATTTTTGTTTTTCCAAAGAAAATAGCCCTCAATTCTGACATTAACAGCAAAATATGTTCTGAAATTGTTTGTCAATACCCATGGTCATTTGACACTCTTCAGAATTTTTTTTCAAATGTATTATTCTGGTAGTATTTTCTTTTTGTTTTAAAGCTAGTCCGCTGAATATCAGGTTCAAAAAAGGGAAAAAATATACAGCAGTCAATCAACGTCGGATGATAAAAAGAAAAAAGTATCCACATCAACAAAAGGAAAATGAATGATGCGCTGTGAATTACTTAGATAATTGTAATGTAATATGAACCCAGGAAACAAATAAATTCCATTTCCAATGAATCCACACAATTCAGTGAGCTACTCTCCTGGTCCATTTAACTACACACATGTGTACTATAATGAGCTGTAGACATTATGCCTAATTATGTATTAGACTGTGTTAGAGGGCCTAACAAAAGCTTTTGAAAGGGACAATTACGTTTGTTGCTTAGTTACATCGTTAAAAATATACCAAATCAGTGCAGATTATAGTGGGCGAGAATGCACATGTACACCGTGAGCATTTTTGCCAAAATGCACAAAATTTAATTCATTAGGAAAAAAGAAAACATTTTCTCTCTCTGGAAAGGACAGTGGAACAAGTGAAAGTAAACATTTTTTTTTTTTTTTAAACTGTTGTGGATTAAATGTTTTTTAAGGTTTTTCAAAAAAGAAAAAAAAAAAAAAAAGCATTATAAACATGTAGAACATACGGCAAGCAAATGTTGACGTCTCGTTTGTTTTTCACAACAGGCAACTTCAATATTAATTGCCTTAAAAGAATGGAGGAAGTTGAATTTAAATCAAAGTGAACTGGTGCACTCCCCCATTCAGTGTTTCATTCTATGGATTCAATGGGTTTTGGACTGGCTATTGAAAAAGACAGATGAGGGCTCTGAAATCTGGCCGCATCAAAAGAGGGTAAAGCCACGCCAAAAATATCATGGCAGATCAGCTGTCAAAACTTCAATTTGTGGACGTGAGACACAACTAATGTGGACCCAGCAGTGTAGTCTTTCACTTCCACTGCACAATGACTGCGGCTGCTGGCTGATGGCAGAGGGAGGGAAATATGAATGCAACAGATGGGATTTTAAAATTCAGCGTCAATTGTTCATCAAAACAGACAAAACAACAGGACATCTGTTTACCTGCTGGAGTGTCAATGTTCCTCAGCTCTTCTTTGTCCTGTGGCGGTGCCAGGTCCTCGCTCTCCTCTTCACATGCCTCGCTGGGGCTGTAGTGGCGGGGCTTCATCAGCAGGGACTTTCTCTTGTTGACGGGGGCGCCCTGCACCCCTTCCTGAGCACTCCTCTTCCTCGCCATGGACCCATATGGGCTGGAGGGAAGAGGGGAACGGACAAAAGGCTCAGCAAGGTCAACAGAGGCCTCACTTGGCTCATTTCAGAGGTCCGACTGTTAAAATGTGAGACTGTCTTTTGTAAAGTTAATGAATCACGTCAAAGATCTGGGCAGAAAATATTTCCTTTTTTGGCATGAAGATGAAAACGATGCAAAAATGTCATGAAGTTTCACCTGTGAATCTCAGGGATGCAGTCGGCCAGCCCTGTGAAATAAAGGCCAAAAAACGAACAGATAAAACGTCATGTTTACATTTCCACTACAGTAGCACAGCATCTGTCGACATATTCTCCATCAAAGGTTCAAGCCGACTCACTACTTTTTAGGTGATTGCTAATGAAGTTTTTACAATGTTCTGTAAATATTTGTTTTGTAGATAATGTTTTAGGGATGGTACCACCTGGGCTAATACTGCTTTATGCAACCTTTAACCGTAGATTTTATTTCTCTTTTACAATGCCATCGGGTATAATCAGCACAAGGATGGAGAAGTGGTCTTGTCATTGATCTGAAAAGCTTTTCATTCAGTCTGCTCATTCTCTGGGAGACCGACGGTAGCTCATCCTTTGACAACGTTGACAACGTGATCTAAAAAGGGTAAATCAATTTTCCCAGGGGCCTGCGTAATTCTCATTCACAAGTTCTACCCCTACTCCCATGAAGCACAACCAATAATAACACCTTTCATGAATTTCCCCAGATGTAGTAATAGCTCCAGCGTGAGCAGGCGGGCCTCAGAGGCCCTGAACACTTGCATAATGACATATCGAGTCTAGAGGTTTTCAATCACACAATATATACACACTCCTTAACTAATTTGAGCCAGTGTTCCAATTTAATGAAGTTATTCCCCTCTGAATAATGAAATGGCAGTGCAGTGCTCTTCAGACCGGCAAGATAATACATAAAATTGACAGTTATAAAGTTGGATTGTTGAACTGATACCCCTAACCCATGGCGATAAGTGGAGTGTGTGTGTGTGTGTGTGTGTGTGTGTGTGTGTGTGTGTGTGTGTTTAGTTAAAAGCAAACTAAAAAAACTGAGAGCTGCACTCACCTGTGCTACTGTTACATGTTTTCAGGGTTTGCTCCTCACCGTCAGAATCCATCTGTTAAAAATAAAAGGGGCAATGTACAGATGAGCCACTAAACAGGCAGATATTATTGCGTTTCATTTGTATTTTTTATTCATGTATTTTGTTTAAAAAAAAAAAAAGAAAAAGGAAAAAAAAGAAGGCTTAAACACTTTATAGATTATTGGAGATTTCTGTCAGCCAGTGAGCCTTAAAATCAATTTGTGTGCACGACAACAGCACAAAGAGCTCCTAAAACATCAGCAATATGCAAACACAAAGTATAATGTTGGGGGAAAAAAAGTTTCAAAGGTGAGTAAAAATGTAATGACACTAAATAATGACATTAAAGTACGGACAGCACCTCACTGTGTGTGTGTTTAAACAAAAATAGTTGCTAAAATCCATCCACTCTCTGGCTGTTGCTTGTGGGTCCCAAATAAAACCTATTAAACATAATTATTCCAGGCTGATGGTGGCGTATAGTGGTCACAGGCCAGTGAAATCTGTGAGTCATAGGATATGCTGTTACTTTTCCCTGGTAATGGGAAACATGACTCCTCTCTCTCGTTTGCTGTTGTGATTGAAGGCACTGACCTGTCATACATTTATAATAGGGGAGCAGGTGTGGCAGTGATGGACCTTAATTTCCTTTAATAAACCTTTTATGTGCCACACTCTTAATGCCACGCCGGGCCCTCAGAGGTCCTGCTCATAATAGGTTCATTACTTTTGATTACTACAGCCTATTGAGACAAACAACTCCCAAACACTATAGATTACATTCTGTAAAAACGAATGTACCTCATTAGTTTCCTCAACACTTTTCCACACAGACATGCTTCAACATTTTGTATAAATATGTTGTTTTGAAGGCAAAGTGTTGCTCTAACATCCTGCAACCTGAGATTGTAACATGGACATTAATCAAAGTTCAAATGATGTTATCAGTGCATCGAAATATCACCAGTGACTCACACGTTTATTACCAGGGTGTTGTTTCTTTTTCTTTATTTGACATTTTAGAAGTGCCCTACGTATGCAAATGTTTTAAAAACACTATTTTATCATTAAACTTATTTAATGATAAAATACTGTTATGTATTGGTATATATTGTATATAATATATTTGATCAATTTTTTTTATTTCTCTGAAAAAAAAAAAAAAAAGAAATTGTATGTTTTGTAACGATAACAGCATGCTATAATTTCATAAAAAAAAAAGAAACCTTAATGCTACAGGAATGACCTAATAATGGTCTAAATCCTCAGGTTATAGTCAGTCATCTGCCTATCCAACTAATTAAAAACACAATAACGCTGAACTGTACGTCTGACTATGACTGAGCATGTTGTCTTTTTTACCGCGAGCTGCGTATCCAGTTTCACGTATTATATAAGTCTGACTATCAAATTGCAACCTTTCTTTTGTTTGCACTGTTTGTGCGTCACATGTGCCTTTCTGACATAATTATGACAAACTCTACCGGCAGATTTTTTTTTATAAAAGCAGAGGATTCTGTATATCTAATTCACGTAACAAGAAGTGACAAATAACAAGGGAACAAGGAAGGCCTCCGTAGATGCTCTGGTGTACTAACAGGTAGTCCTGGCATGGCAACAACATGGACAAACATGTGACGCTGACTGTTTGCAAAAGCAGAATAAATAGATACATTCAGGGTCAAATGACAGCTTTTATTTGACATTCCCTACACAATCTAGGCTAATGTACCTTTTCATTATTGTCGTATGACTGTTCTTTTGGTCAATGTATTCATTTTTTACGCAGAGTGTCGTATAGTGTGATGAAATAAAGAATCCTGGATTTATGAAAGTTAAATGATAACGCTTCACTTTTACTTTACACATTTAGTCTTCGTAAGCATTATACCGTGCACACATTTAATTCATGGTTTATAACACATTATAATGCGGTTGTAAGCAGATATAGGTGTTTATCGGATGTATTAACATGTATGACAATATTAAGTTGTAATAATATAAAAGGTGTTTTTACAGGAGAAGATATAATTGTTGACAAACACTATAGGATAGATTACACTTAAAACGTCCTTATATCTGCATATACATTATAATAAAATGTATTAAAAATGTATGTACTGCCTAGAAATGTTAAGTAAAGAGTTATCAGTGGAATAAAAAAAAAAAAAGGTCTTATTCCGGTATAATAACTTAACGGAACAATGCTCCTTTTTTTGCAGACCCTCCCGAGGAGTAATGTACTTCAAGGCTTTTTCAGTGATTTTGTTTGGTTTAAAAAAATGTCTTACCTAAACTTTATGCCAGCGCTAAAACAATGTTTTTTTTCCATCTGAATTTAGTTTCCTCAGCTATCTTGGCGTGTTCCCTGGCATTACATTTTGTGTAGTTGCCATCTACTCACGAAAGACGTCGTAAAGAAACAATTGGAATTGTTGTAGGATTACTTTTGCAGCAGTCAACATAACTGTGTGTTAGTATTTTTCCCTACAAAACACGTTTAACTTTACATCACTGCGAAGCATTTTCACAAAGCACAGGGTCTCATATCTTGTCTTAAATGTATCTAAACTCTATGTTTATGGTCATTTCCAGCCACCTAGGTATTGTATTATACCAGTGCTCCTATTGTATATTTTGTTAAAACACTGGTATGGTCCTTTTAAACTTAAAGACCTTTTAGCAGATTTCTCTAAACTTTCTTTTATGGTTTCAAAGAAAGTTTTACGAGGTACAAATCCAGCCTAGACAACCCGGAAACTATCAACCATCACTTTAGAAAAAGCAGACTCAGCAATACCTTTAAAAGAGTATATTATCTGGCAGCCACCCACAGCTCTGCATAAGTAAAAGACAATCTCAGTCACTCTGGTCAGAGGAGCAGTGACACTCCACCACTTAGCATGCTACTTATCCAAAACACCGTTACACAACCATTTAGAGACTTTTTGTCCCTGACAAAATTTATTTTCACTTTGTGTGTGGTATTTTCAAGCTTTGTCTGTGTCCCATTATTTACCTTTGATTGTAGTTTTCCGAGCGCTCCGTAGGATGCGATGCCAGATCCGCACTGTCCACCCTGGTTGATGCTTTCACACTTGTTATCTCTCAGGAGGTGATCATGTAATTCATTATCTATAACAGAAAGAAAAAAACACCAGATACATGTAAATAGAAATCGGCATCTTTTCCAGCGTATCTTAAAACCAACGCTGTGTCTCTAAACCATCTTTCTGAAGGTTTTTTATTTTCATAGTCTAGAGACCTAGATGTGAACATGCAGTCAGAAAAAGGTGGAAAGAGCATATTAATACCTCACATGGAATAAGGAACACGATGCAAATTGATTGCTTGACAGAGATCAAATTGCTTGCTTCTAATTAATACAAAACATCCAAGAGGGAAAACAAGGATGAACACAATGAGTACATTAAGCCTCTTCACTTCACAGATCTTATTATGGAATTATTTATTTCTGTTAGCTTTGAAAAAAACCAACATCTTCTTAATTATAGCTCACAGAGAGCGCTTCCCGGGAAAAACAAAACTGGGGGAAAAAGAAAAAAGGGAGGGGGGGGGGGGGTTGAGTGAGGGAGGGTTATTCACGCAGGTTCATTAGCATATGAAAAAAGACTCACTACTATTTGAGCTGGTTCGTCATCTGCTGAATCATATTTATGCAACCCCCACTTTCTCATGCACACACCCCAAGTCCAACACAAATAATGCTTCTCAGAGGACTGTTTCTCTGCGTCTAGGGGCAGATTTCTCAGGGGGAAAGGAGGCGGCCTGATGCTGAGGGTCCATGAGATTTTCTATGTGTTAATCTGGCTGCTAGCTGTCCTTGAGCCCATCCCATTCCCCCCTAACCCCATCTGCTAGCATTCCCACCACAGAGGAGAGAATGGGCTGCGACTGGGGGTAGAAAAGGAGAGACCTTCCCAGTCCAGCCATCATGAATAACCATTGCCTCGCACCATTATCAGAAAGGCTGGATCCAAGCTGAGATGGTGGAGAGGAAATATCTGTATAACACCCCACAATCCTGACATTACTCTAACCACACTCTCGTATTTTGTTGTAAGTGATGCTATTATTATTATTTTCATATAATGCCTTATTAATACCGTGCAGCTGCTGTGGATATTCATCACTGACCTTGAGTCTTTGTGTCCCCTTGTTCCCAGCTTATCCGCGCACTTGGGACGCTCTCATGTAATTAACACAGACATTATTGTGATGGAGTAAAAAACTCAGTGCTACTGTGCTGATACCTCGTCTTGAAACCAATAAAGCAGGCCAGAGTCGCAAAGTAAAGATTCTGGAGACCATAAAATTAATTACATTATTTACATTTCCTATAGATAGGGGGGTACAGGCGAGATGATAGAGGCAAATGAGATTACACAAAATAAGATTTCAAAATGTCAGTGCTGCACACTCCAACCAACCAACTGTTATGATTAGATTACTCTTTTAATATAATTACTGTCTGTGGCTGTGTGTGGAAACAATGCATACATAAAAAACAGGAGCCGTGTCTTAACTGATTCCCTTCCTTTTCTCCACGAGCCTTTTTCTCTTAACCTTTCTTCAACAGTATCATTTTGAATTATAGGGAACGGATGGGTGCTCTGTGCAAGGTCACTGTCTGGTGTGTATCACCCCCCCCCCCCCCTCTCTCTCTCTCTCCTTGTTTTTGTTTCCTCTTCCAGAAGCACACTGAGTGAAGGGTTAAAACTGGAATGGATTTAATTATGGAATGAATGGAATTATAATGCGCCTGCAGCAAGTTTTCCTCCTTATTTATTAAAGCAGCTGATGGGCCAGGTTTGATGAGCCACTTCTGGCATAATTGAGTCATCACACAAAGAGGGTTCCTCGCATTCAGAGTGGTTTTATCAGCAGCAAACAGACCTGATTACTGGCAATTACACTCTGATCTAGGGGAAGGAGAAAAAAAGGGTAAATGTGCGGGGTAACTTCTGTGTTTATAGTTTACCCCGGGAATAATTTTCACATTAATTTTACACACTAAGTGTTTTCTGTTTATGTATAATAAAGAGCAAACGGCAAGAAGATAGCACCTTTTGCTTTCATATTTCCTTGTAATGAATGTCTGAGGATATAGCGTCCGGATCATCATTTATATTTACCCTATAGGAGGTTTTATGTGTGCAGAGAAGCAGCTAAACATTTATTGACGCAAAAGGTGAGCTGGCAGGAATATACCTGCTTGTGCTCACACCCATTCTGGGGGGAAGCAGGTACGATTGTATACAGAGAGCAGGGATTGCTTTTGCCATTTTTTCATTGAGATGCAAATGAGTTTGTGGCGAGTAAATTAAGCTCTGCTCAGAGATTAAAATCAACTTCTGTTCAGAGAATATTTAGATAAACAACTTTTCTTTTTTGTCTTTTTTGTGAGGTGGCCAGGGAGCCATCAGACGCCCTGTGCCTAAATACCAGCTGGACATTAGAATAATGGCTGAGATATATTTTAGGAGGGGGGAGGGGACACAAGAGGTCTAGGGTGTGTAATTTATGTCTAAAACTTGGCATACAATCATTTTTTGTTTTTTTTTTATTTAACAATGTTTAATTATCGGTTACCTACATAGTTAAACTGACAGTTAGTCGACACTTCCCTGCACTGGAACATTTGCTGTGTTTATAAGAAAATAAAAAAAAATTTCAATTGAATCTAGGGACATAAGATACTAAACAGTCTTTTATAAATGTACTCACTTGAATGCTTTAAATATCAAGACGAGGTTTTTTTTAGTATAAACTAAAATTCAGCGAAAAAGAAGAATACACACATTTTTTCTATGCTGTGCATGTATATGGCCTTTTAAATAAAACAAAAACAAAATAGTGTATCTGAAAGAAAATTATTCTGCCGGCAATTTATGAGCATTCCACCGTCTGATAGAGTTTTCTGGATTCATGCAGACACAGTCAAAAATCTTGAAGTCAACTGCGATTGCATATATAACAGCCTCACAGCTACCCTGACGGCCAAGCAAAGTGTTTGTCCCTTTTGCCAAAGAGTACTTTTATAGAGGAGCGTATTGGCATCTTATCACTTCTCCAAGACAGAGATGCTTCAATAAAAGAACACAGCTCACAGAATTCTTAACAGACAATTAGGAGCCTGGCTAGCTGCTATCGCTTCAATGATTTGTTATGATGGCATAACTACAGGGGAAACTTGTTATTGGACGGAGTTTGCAAGAGTCCCATAAAAGAGTCAGATGGTGACACCTTTGCCGAGGTGATTTAGGAATCTTGTAATCGCTTTCCAAAGTCATCCCAAAGCCTTCCCTCTAAATTGAGTTCATCTGGAGCCTGACCACACAAAAGCACCAAGTCCAGATTGTTTCTTCTGACATCAAAGAGACAATTTCTGTTTTTGACCAAATTTCTGGTGCTTTTAGTTCCCTTATCGTATGAAAGGGGCCTAGATGATATGCTATTTTATTTGTGAATTTCAATCCAATTAAGAACACCAAAATATTGAGACAAATAAAATTTGTGTCTTCTTGCACTACACTATGCATCAATAGCATAATAAATGGAGTGGCAGACAATCCATCCATTGTCAAGTCTCCCGTCTGCCAAACTGCTCTCATGTTAGTTAGAATCTTTGAATTCTGTCATGAACATGTTTTTTTCAAACCTGTCTAATTTGGGGACAGGTGTTTGGGGAAAAAGAAGTTCCAGCCCTGGTGTAACAATGAGCGGAGTAATCCCGCTCATTGTTCCTGCCCAAGGAGGCCCTTTCATGGAGGAGGTTGCATGAATGCTACCAGGTGGTCTGCAATTTGGAGAAACGTAGTAACCGTTCCAGCTAATCCCCCGTCACAAAAGGCAGGTCTCCAGTGCTCCGGGGCTCTCCGGGGCAAAGGGAAAAGTTTACCTCGAACACACAGTGTCTGAAAGGAGTCAGGGACTCGAGCAGTGATTCCTAATCAGATTGCGCTGAAGTGAACAGCTCGCATGGCAGCTGTAGTTTTCCCAGGGTTAATTACCTTTCACTGCTCTCTCTAAATGAGTCAGCTGTTCCTGTCATTAAACAACTCCACTCTATCTCTGCTCCTCTGTCCTCCACACACATGTGCACACGGGTGCGCAAGTTCACACACACACACACGCGCACCAACCCATACACAGATAGAGACGCTCCTATTGTTTTTCTTCCTGTATTTTTTATGTATTGGATATGGTGATCAAGCAAAAGGCTATTAAACCCATATATTATTTGAATATTATAGCGACTTTGATCACTTTGATAATCAGTCAGAGGCCACTGAAATGGCGGTTACTGTCTTTTTATTCATGCTACTGATGTTTATGCAGATAGAAGGCAGTATTCCCAATACACCTCCCCTACCCTGTTGAAGCAAAATTATACCAATCTGTCAAGGTCTTATTCTAAAGAGCCCATTTAGCACTAATTGAGCATATATAGGAAGCAAACATGTTCACATATGCGCACACACAAACACGGGCATACACAGAAACACGCGGATACACATACATGCACACACAAACACAGTCCAGCTCTGATATAGTTGTGCTGTCATCAATTCTCAACAATCTGTCTGCTTACTGAGCTCAGTGGCTTAGGATGTTGGGGGAGTTTTAAGTGATTTTTGCCACTGTATGGTAAAATCCCTTGGCCACCTGGATTACAAACTCTAGTCCTTTAACTCATGCCAGTATAAATCCGTGTTAACTCGGATTTACCTCTGGCATATGAATTCTCAATCTGCGTAAGCTTTGTTTGGAATGAGTCGAACATAAGTATTTCATGCAGTAAGGATGCCCAATGGTGAATTCCTATTTCTGTGAAACACACACTGGGCGATAGTTCAGGACTAAATCAGTTATCAGAATAACTAGAAAAGCCTTAAGTAGTGTTTTATTGCACTCGAGAGGTGAGGCCCGTATGGCCGCTCACAACCAGGTGGAAGTGTGCAGTGCTGCACGGTGAAATCCACGTAACCATGGCGACTGATATAAACTCAGAGCTGTGCCCTGTGGTCAAGAGTTTAATCAGATTCCTCTTACCAAGATTTTGCTTTGCTTATTGTCAGACAAACATTATTTGCTCAGTTGTTCAAACACGAGCCCTGGTCTGCTACCAAAGCGATCATGATAAAATATAATATGGCATGAGCAGCCAGGAGGATCTAAATTAAGTATTATCCAATATCCATACAATCTCTCACACTCTCACATACGCACACACTTCTGGGCTAGGAGAGTTAAGCCAGACTATTTTGTACTTATAAGGTTAGCAGGGCTGTTTTGTGAGTTTGATCCATGCTTGCCAAATCAGCAGATGGTCCATGAATATGATTATATGCATCAATAAAAGGAGTAATCTTTAACAAAATGTAAATTTGACTTAAGTCCAGGGTTTAATATACGCGATGGACTTTAACCCAGTTTCCAGCCTGACAGTGGAGCATGATAAGCTAATGCACTTAAATGTTCGTGTTACAGTAATCACTACTGATGCTCCAGTGTTACTATTCAGGGATCAAAAAGAGGAGTCCGAGGGAAGGTACAAGATATGTGCACAGTGTTCAAAATGTGCAATGTTTGTGTCGAAACAGCATCTATTTACTTTTGAGTGAGTATCTAAACAGCTTAGCAATCGATACAAACTGAGTCTGGGTGCTTAACAAGACCCTCTCGTGTGCTGCCATGCCTTACTCTATGCCTTTCAGTCCTTTATTAGACAAATCCTTGGACAACAACGAGTCAAGCTTTACTCAAGGTTCAACAACAATAAACTACGCGAGGAGAAACCCACACCATTAAGGAATACAAGCACAGACACAAAAAAAAATAAAACCTTTTTGCTTTTTAAACCATGAAGTTCAAGTGCAAAGGGGCTCACAGAGAGAAAAGTTTGAACGGCAATTGAGAAGTTAAGAATGGTCAAGTAAAATGTGCTGATCTTATTCTGAGTCACATAAGACAGCCTCACTGTTATTGACCCTTCAATGAATCTACTTATCTGAGCCTGAGGCTTACACAGCACAGCACATCCTCACACAGACAAACAGAATCACTTGTCTCCTGCATCTAAACGCACGCACGTTAACATGTCCGACAGGGCAGAATCGCGAGCTTGACTTACCATGCCCCTTTTAGCCTTTGTTTTGCATCTCATAGTGACATCGGGGAGGAGACGGAGCAGAAGGATATCGAGGTGGGGTACAGGGTAGTCCAGAGTGTCGCTGCTGAGAGAGTGTGTGTGTGTGTGTTTGTGTGTGCGTGCAGGGACACAGTGATATTCACCCGAAACGCTAAGCTTTTTTTTTTTTTTTTTTTTTTGTAGCCTTTGTGTCATTCACTTAACAACCAATCTCATTAGCTGCTGGGCTACAATGGGCTGAATTATTTTCTGTGTAAATACACCACATGGTGATCCTCAAGGTAAGACCTCTGAAGGTCTTTTTAATCACATAAAAGATAGATTCACCCCAGAAAAAAAAAAAAATCAATGGATAGGACAGACTGCTCCTAAAAAGCATGAAATAAAAGAGTAATTTCGAGTGATTCTAATTGAGAAATTAGATTTATATTCCTCAGGGTCTGTAGTGAAGAGAGTGTAAATGTCTAATTATGTGACTGCAATTAATATAGCATGGTGATATATACACCTTGCCTTGATAATGATACTCTGAGCACATATGTAATGGGTGATATAAGAAAGGATGGATGGATGTTCAGAACAGCTTCTATTCAGTTTTTAAAAAAAAAATCTTATAGGAGAAAAATCAATTTTGAAACTGGTATTTAGCTTTACAACAAATCTCTTGCTGCAGGGTTTGTTGGTGCAGAACCATGAATTTGTTTAAAATGTAACTATTGTAAGTACTTGAAGTCATGACAGCTGTCTATAAGCATCAGGGACGTGTCTATTGGCCAACTTGACCCTTGTTAGAAAACAAAACAAATACAAAAAGAGAATACTGCAGCCTGGGACTGCCGAGCCGGGTCACTGGAGATTTTCCAGACAAACGCCGCACAGGGGAGGGGAGGGGAGGAAGAATAAAAAGGACAGGCTCAGAATCTCATTTTAACAGACCGCACACAATCTGGGCTCCCACAGAACTATCTCTGCCTGACCGCTTTCTATTTATCCCTTATCAGTGTTTACCAACCGCTAGTTTTCTTTCATTCACACTGTGAGGCAGTTCTCTTACTATCAGTCAACAGCTGACACCGTGGAACAGCCTCAAAGGCAAGAGGAAGGGATCAAAACTAAACCAAAGCTGTTTAAACAATACAACAGAGGAAATAAATTCATAAATCCTAATTCTTCCCAACCCACAAGGGTATAAGCAGATCCTTTATAGTTAGGCCAACAAACAAAACCACAGCCAATGAGGTACATTACAATCAAGGTAAATTCTGAAATATATTTTTAAAACAAGAGAGGCGGAATAAAATCCCATGTAATAATAATTGGGAACATTTCATAGTCTTGCCCTGTCAAAAAAATATATGGATTCACTAAAAGGGTTGTTTTTGTGTTGTGTTTTATTATCTTTTTTAGGAAAATCCCACCTGTTTTAACATTTTTAGATCATTTTACTGTAAAGTAGAACCAAGCTAGAAAATATGACACATTATACAAAACTAACATTTTTATTAAGATTTTCAAATGATTTATATAATATTCATTAAATGCCTAGTGTCTGGTTAGGATCAGTCCTCTTCTAAAGGAAGGGGGAAAAAAAGGAAAACTAGAAAACAAAACCTAAAATTACAGTGGAAGCTTATATAATTTATATTATGAGGATTACATTTATCTAGAATTCTACACTCTTAATTATATATTACAATATTTTATTTATTATAGGAAGAAATTTTATTTCTGCAAAATGACTTACGATATTTAGAATAATGAAAATATAGGGATTAGCCATTTAGACAAGACCTATTTTAAACAATATTACAGGCTACCTGGAAAGACTATTTAAAATATAACATGTTTCTAAGAACTAAAGAGGAAAGAATACATTTGAAAGGTATATATCACACTGTTGCTATACATTTCTTCCCAGTAGGACACACAAACAGCACTGTTTTTCTGGAATACTGTTGAAAAGTTAAGTAATTAATTACATTTATCCTTCCACCAGCTGCTCAACAGCAGATGGATCATTTCTGAGACCTTGTCGAATTAAATCCACATAATTCATTTTCCTGGATTAACTAACTGAAGTTTGAGTAGGGTAAAAAACAGGTAACACAATATGTAACAGACTGACATGTATGCTCAGCTTTTTCATGCGGTTTTGTCGTTTACATTGTGTGTGCACCCGACGGCAATTGACTTATAATTAAAACAAGCTAGTAGAAATCAAAAGCCTGAATAACTCTATTTTTATTCCTTTGCGAGAATGAAATAGATGAAAATATATTTCTTTCCATCAGAGAACTTTAGTGTGCTTCGCAGCTGTGTGAATAAGTTTGTGAATCCAGTTTTGTTTAGCTGCAGGTACCATGGACAGTACCTGCAGGCGAGCAGAGGTTACATTTATGTGTTGTGTAGCAACTAACATCCCTGTGCTTTGAAGCAGAGGGCGGGGAGCAGAGAGGAATAATGCCTCTTACTTATCACTGCTTTACCACACATCCCTGCTTTGTCATTAAAACAAAGAGTTGAGAGAGTGTAACTTTATAGCCTCGCTCACGAGTCCTCACTTCACAGGTTCTCTGAATAACTTGCCTAACTTTTTAAAAAGGATTATCGAGATGTGACACTGTTACACAATTCTGTGTTATCTAATGTCTGTTGTTGCTCTTTTCTTGTTTATTGAGAGATGCGAGCTGACTGAAATAAGATGATGGAGATGTGATTAAATGGAAGCTAACAGGCAGAATGACAACTGGCATTTCAATTTATTTTACTACTGAAAAATTTCCAAATTTTCTACTGAAATTCTCCAAACCTTAAAAAAAGATTGAACACCTCAATCACAGAGTATAATGAATCTCTGAAAGACATGGCAAATAGATTTGACAGATATAGCAGATTTTGTGAGTATACGTATATATTCTCTCTCATAGACTCTATACTATATTGTTTATTTTCTGTTGTTCAATAGAATTAAAAAACACAATCCAAAAAGACGTTGAAGTTGTGACATCATCAGGACTATAAATTCAACCCAGGCCTGGAGTCTACTCTCATTAAAAAAAAAAAATCGTACTTTTATTTAACAATGATCAACTTAAAGTTGGGTCATAAAGCAGATTCTGAGCCATTAGTGTGCCGCACGTTACTAGTAAATGATGAACTTTTCTAACCAGCATCCGTCCTCCTAAATCAATAGTTGCTCTGGAGACTGTCAAGTGCTTTGACTCCTCTGAATTTTGTTCAAAGCTAAAACTCACCAATGTATAACACAAAAGTTTACTTGTAGACGGCGTTACTATCACACTACATTTAGCATTAGCATATCATTTTTAAACTTTACCACAGTTACAATGCAAATAATAGCAGAAATACATTTAGAAACAGGATGCTATGCTTCGGTCCCGATGAATAAGTACAAATCTAAGACCCACAAAGTAGAACACAAAAGCTGATTTGTAGACAATATTACTGTCAGACTACATTCAACATTAGCATATCGTTTTTTAAACTTTATCGGACAACGCAAATGACAGAAAGCCAAAAAAGGATGCAATAAAATACATCACTGACTGTTCAAATATGTTATTGGAGCACAGAGTCAATGTTTAAGTGCATTAGGCTCAGTGGTCTTGTATGTACAGCTGTCACTGTCAAAGCCACAGGCAACCTGACAATGCTTTGTCTCTGCACACAATACAAACATGTGCTCTTCTAAGACAAGCTTAAACTCCACACAAATGCTGTGAATTTAATCTAGATAGACAGTATCTCATGCTATCTGGACAATCAAAAATAGGTCATGCCTCTCAAAAAACAGTTTGAGCCATTTAATCTCCTCTCAAACTGTCTGAAACCTGGACAGAAGCTGCGCTCGCTTTCCAGCAAAGATTTTAAGAACACTGATTTGTTTCAAGCAAACAATGTTCATCAGCAGCGCAGTATTCTCTAAATACTCCCTGACACAGTTCACAACAATTGCCAGCATAATACTATTTCACATAATCTTGTAAAATCCACAGAACAAGTTTAGCAGCTGAGTAAATCTCAGAGTAAATCTCAGTAAGTTTCTAACACTCCTGTTTTCATATGACAGCATCCAACAGCATGAGCTGAAAGGCTTGTCGTTCACATATGCGATACAGAGTATCAGTGATGATAAATGCTGACCAAACTGACAGTATATTAAATAAAAAGAACTTTGACACCAACCTAGTGCTGTGATCCAAAAAGTTTGATTTTCTCCCAGTCTCTTGATAGCTGAGCTGGTGCTGTGGCTTTGAAAGGTAGTCCCCAGGAATATGACATACTGTGCCTTTGACAGCCTCGAGATAAGCACCTGCGTTCGGGTCCCTTTTTACGTCACACCTCCCCATTCACAGCCCTTCAACATGATGCACATTTGCACATCAACAGCCACCAACCCCCCTCCTCGCTCTACTCCCACATCCGCAAAACACACAAACAGGCACACAAGAAGGCAGATGCGCGCACTAGCCTCTACCCATGCGCTCGTACACTCACGCAGACACATGCACAGACACCACAGATTTGTGTGCGCTTAGCGAAGATGCAACATACATGCAGGCAAATACACACATATACACACGTATACACTCGCAGGTGATTTATTCCTTTTTTTTTTTTTTTTTTTAAGCTCCTATTTCCATCCTTTTTTCATATACTATATCGATCCTTATTCTATGTGTTTTCAGAAAAAAAAACTTTCTCTTGCTTTGTCATAAGACCGGGGCATATGCCCTCCCAAGCTCCTCATACATCACTCATCATGCAAATGAGAGGGAATGTCACTCCTCAGCAGCAGATGGCCAGGGATGATAACAATGGCTCAACAGACCAGTTTCAATGTCTGCGACTTTATCGCTACGGCAACAACAAAAATAGATGATATGAAATCCTTGTCTGTTAATTTGATTTCCCCCCTTTTTAATGTTTGTACCTGTCAGTCTGTTTCATTTCTCCTGGAACATTTGAATGTAAAAGCTTTGTCCGGGTTTTTTTCTGTGACAAGACGTCTGGCTATCAGTAAAAGGCAGAGACCTGGAAATGATTTTTGGTGACTACGGAAGGCTGCTGCCTAGCAGTTATTCAAGTAATTAGGTGTAATTCCTCCCTGTAGGCCATGTTAGCCTCCTGAGTTAGCTCATGCGTTCGACAGGCCTGGATAGAGACAGGGAAGAATAAAAGAAGAAAGGGGCCCCGAGAAATTTACAAATGCAGCTTTTCAAACACCCCCCCCAGCAAAAGTGATGTCACCCTGCGTCCTGCTGACTCCTGTTCATACAAGCCCCCATAGCAGAGAGTAAACAGTGGAAGCGTTTAGCAAACAGGGCCAGATTACAATGACAAAGGCAACCACACTTCTGGGTGGAGCCTGGGGCGAGGGGGGCAAAAGAGGGGGTGGGTGGGATGGTGTGGCTCAGGATTTAAAATAAGTGATACCCATGAGGGGGCCCCCCCTCAAGATCCAAGCGTAGCCTTCCCCAGCTGATGGTTGGGGCCACCCAAACATGCTTATCTGTCGGTGATGTCCCCCCCGGTCCCCGGGGACTGACGTGTGAACACAATATGTAATAATAATGTATTTTCAGTTCTTTTTTCTGTGATTTGTGCATTTAGTTATGCAAGGCTGGGGACTTGAGGATAGAGAATATCATTACTTAAGGTTTGGCAGTTGATCATCACCTTGTTTAATGCCTCATTTGAAAGTCTAATTTCTAACTGTCTTCAAGAGCCAATTCATGATACACTGTGAAAGAGACATACAAAGAGAGTCGACCTGCCCGCTTTTCCCCTTCTTTCACAATTTGTGCCTGATAATCGCACAAACATATGAAAGTAAAGAATCATCTATCTAAGCATCTTATCAAATAACATGGTCTTTGTTTGCTGATGCAGACAATCTCGCTGTGAGGACACAACGAGCTTGTTCTAGGGATGATTATTTCATGTCCTGAACTAGACATCAGTATTGCTATAAGAAAACACAGAAAGAATCAACTCATGTAAAGCAACCTTTACAAATTGTGAGACACCAACATATTGAGGACTACATACACCGGCATTACAAAATGTACCATTTTCTTTTGGCCCGAACATCTGTTTAAATCTCTCTCTCTCTCTCTAAAAAAAAAAAAAAAAAAAAAAAAAAAAAAAAAAAAAGGGACCTCATTCAGAGCAGGCGTAGAACATAAACTAGTGTTTTGTCAAGCTATTTCATCAACCGAAAATGTGGGCATAACTGGAGAGAGCTGATGGAGAAATGAAAGAGGAGTGGGTTGGACAAAATTACATGTCAAACAAGGGTTCACATTTAAAAAGTCCTGCTCATATTTGTAGAAAGTGTTTGATTGCATTTAGAAAGGTATTACAATGGGTCACATCTGTGTCTAAAAGCTTTTTGCATTCTGCTGCAAATTATGTAAGCAAAGCGAAGGGTCACAGCACCCCGTTGTTTCGAGCACTATACCTTCCTCCTGTGAAACCTACACAAATATGTTTAACTGAATTCTTCTAATGCACTGCAGGATCAAAATGTCAGCAGTAAAACTTCAACAAACCCCCTCACTCAACACCCCGCCCCGTAATTTCAACAAAGCAAAGCGACTAATTTCACATGGCAGCCCATACACCCAAACAACAATGCATATTCACACAGTGCCATTGAATATGATAGATGTGTAAAAATCTATATTAAACTGTGGTTAATTTCAGCTATAATGCTTTAAGCTTGGTCTAAAATGACACAAATTCTTCTTCTTGGTGGTACTGAACCCTCATTGTGTAACCACTTGATGCCGCTTGTTCATCACACAAAGTCACATAAAAGGACTGAATTAAAATTTAAAAAAATTATTTGCATATGCAAATACGAGCAACCAAACATAAGTGCATGTTGTTGATATGGCTCCAGGATGTAGAACTATCTTTATGTTAATGTCAGCAGACAGGGAATATTCTTTTGAAAATACAGTACATTTTTCATGGGGATCATTATCTACACTGCATGTCACTGTGTCTCAGTTAAAAGAAATGATTAGATTACTTCCCAGCAATCCCCTTTGGGGCGATCTGTGTGTGACCGTGGGCACAATATGTTTATTCAGTGTCCTTTGAAGACACTTCAATAACATTTCAAATGGTTTATGGACAAATATAGGATGTCTTATATCTCTGCCTTAAACTGATGTCTTTTGGAACAAGGGCTCTGTTATATTTGTTGTTCAAACTTACTAAATCTTCCTCTCATGTGGTATAACATACTCGGGTAGCCCTCAAAAGCTAATAAAATGACTAAGTGGCCAAAGATACAGTTTTACTAGATGTGACCAAACATGGACTTTTGTGTGTAAAAATCCAAATTAAGGCTGTATGTTAAGTGCATGGTAATACATGTCAAATACTTGCAATTCATAAATCCAGAAGAATTGTTGATTAATTCTTTTTTTTTTTTATAATTATCTGTATAATTGCAGGTCTAAACAATTTACCTTATAAGTGGTCACTCTACATTTACTGCCCTCAAATGAGAGCATCTGATTGCGACTAACTGGCCAAAGATCAGTGACAAGTGAGCAAACTTCAACTTCTGTGGTGTAAAAATCACAATGATTAGGTAATTCAAAAATAATTGTGTGCATGGAAATAAAGGTCCACTTGTAATTCCTAAAACCACGTGAATCGTGGTTACACGATTCGAAAAAATGGTTACATTTCACAATTATCTATATTCCTGCATGTTTGAATGATCCAGTAACAACTAAAAGCATCAATCATTAGTGCTCGCTGCTGGTTCTTTACATTTACTGCCCTCACATGAGAGCATCTGATTGCTTACATCTAAGAAATCAATGCATGACTGGTCAGTCGATATCTGGCTTTTGTAGTTCATAGGCTGTGGACTCATTGTGTTGTGTCATTGAGAGGTTAGGTCCAGATCTGGGTCGTCTCTCGGGGTCCCTGCTCATCTTTTCTACTCAGGCGGGCAGACAATGAAGCAGACACGCCTACAAATAGCCAGATAAGAGCTTGGATGTTCAGCCAAAAACGAGCATCTAAACAATGGTAACAGGTGTGTATAATGCGTGCTTTGATAATGACCTTGGTGGCCGTAATAGTATGTCTAGACATAACTAACAGGAGGCATTTCTGTCTGGTCTCAGAAGTCCCGTGGGTGCTCAATTGCGAGATCCTTAGGCGCAGTTATCGGTTATTAGTCATTAAAACTAAAGGAAAAAACGTGTTAGATGATGTAGCATAAAGATTTTTTTTTTTTTTTTTTTCCGCCATGACGTTGGAAGCATGAGAAGCATCAGAAAAGTTAAGTCTGCCTCTCAACAGGATTTCTTTCCCTTATCTTTAAAATATTTGTTGGGTAGTTTGCATAATAAGCTAAAATCATCTTGAGTATTCAGAGATATGCACTTGAATAAATAGAAAAAAAAAACTCCATTAATGTGGATGGCTTGCAATTTTTGATTGCACCAGACACAGGAAGCTTGCTGACATGAACTAAAATGCAAATGTCCTTTTGAGCAAAACAAAGAAATTGATTATGAAGTTAGTTTCTTCAGCACAAGTAGCTGGCTTTGAGTGATTAATGGGGGTGGGTCATTGATTTCCTTTTGTTTAGATCTTGGTTAACTTTCTGGAGACACAATTATAATTTGTTTCCAAACAATAAATCCAATCTAGCTTCAGCAAATTAAATGTCCCTATGGCCTCTTCTGTGTCATTTTACATCTGAAATGGATTGTTATCAAAAGGCATTGCATTTAAATGTCTGCTATTTTTGTTTATATTTGTTATATTTCTGATTAGATATTGTTTTTCTAAGTACATTGGAAGGTGAGTGCCTCCTAAGATTAAAGAGCTGTTTACAGAGATCTGCATGACTTGTCAGCCACAGTGCCAACAGTTAATCTTCCAATTCTCCCTTCAATAGCTGTATGTCATACGCATCAACATTTCTGATGAGCCATCTATCTACAGCATATGAGAAATACTGTCGACATTGTCTGAAACATGCCAAAATATTGTGCATTTGTTGAACGAGCACATATTTTCTATCTCTACACCAGCTCTGCTAAAGGTTGGTGAAATGTTTTTCAGTTATCGTCACAATGTACTTTATATTTCTGTATATTTGCAAGTCAAATTGCAGTGTTGCAGACTACTTTATTGAAAGGCTTTTGCCATATTCTTCAGCTTTACAACTTTGAAAACTTCCACAGATCCAGACATTTATACTTCCTGATTTCTCGCATCATCTCTCCAAGATAGTGATAATACGATTTCTGTGTTTTTCGCTGTTGAGAAACAAACTGGATTATGAACAGATCACTACATAAACAGCTTTCTAAAAGGAGGCAGCTATTTTAAAAAAGGCTGAAGAAATGCAAAGAGGGATTTAAATTTTAATTTGAATTTATTCCAGCAAGTGAAAGGTTCTTTTGAGAGGGGATTTCAGCAAAGATGATGGTATTTAAAAGTGATAAACAAGCATCTAAACCTCCAGTGGAAAACAGTCATTTTGCTCCTTTCTAGTGTAGGGGAGGAATTGGGCTTGCTATGGTCACATCCAAAAAATAAGAATAAGTAATAGTAGTAATTAAAATGTAAATAAGCAAGATCCATGGAGATATTTCAACTGATTTCAGTCATAAATTGTGTAATTAACATTTTGTCTTGACACACCTTGTGACTCCGGATGCATAGCTTTATGTCCTCAGGTGCAAATTCATGTTCTCTATGTACTTGGCATAGCGTACTTTATACTGTATATGGATGCTTAAAAAATCTTTCACACTCATCACATGAAATTTAAATCCTGTGCCTCAACACTGGAGAGGAACATCAGGCTAAGTTCAAAATGAAATGCCTTACAAATTAGGACTTGTGTTAATTAAGGATTGTAGTTGTGCAGTTTGAGACGGTATCTGGAAAATCTAGTGAATTTAGTGGATGAGTGATTCTCTCTGGGTAGTCACATGTCACATTTATGTGACAAAGGATGACTAACCAAGCCTGTCATCTATTACATTTATAATATATGGATTATAATGATGTGACTGGCTTTCAAATGTGTCTATTCTCTTCTGGATGACCACTAAACTTAAGCAGAGAAACCTATGCCACACAAGAAAGACAAAGAGTTACATCATTTTGTTGAACAGTTAATCCGATCATGGACAGTGTTTGTGCATTTGCTATCTTCGGAAAATGCCAGCAAAGGCGCTAAGTAAACCTATTTTACAAGACTCCCTCACAAGGATACAGTGCCAGTATCGGGATAAAATTTCACACAGCGGCATGGCTCAGTCACATAACCTAAGCAGGCTTAGGAAAATGGAACACTACAAAGTATTGCACTTTCTTCCTGTATGTCTGTTTGCGGCAAACAAAAAATGCTCGGATGACTGATGTGAGTTTGAGCCTGAAAGCCAAAGTGAACTAATGGCTGAATAGCTTGTAGATACTGTTGTTAATGCTCTGAGTTGTTTAAAATGGTAGATTATGGAAGTGTGCACCTGGCATTCTGCAGGCTAGCCTGGCAACACTCCTCCCTTATAATTATAATGAACACACAGTAATTCAGGGTTGAGGCTGAAATACGAATGATGTCCTCTGAGACAGCTTGTTTTAATGGTTATGCAGAAGAGTTCCTAGAAGTGCAGATGGCAGATGCAATGCCTTTTAAGCTATTTACAGATTGTACACTACAAGGTATGGAAAGACCCATAGTGTGAGGCCATATTGCTCTTTTGTGCTCCTAGGCATTAGACTGGCTCATGAACTGACGAAAAATATATTCTAGAGCATGCTTACTGCAATATTGATAACCTATTATACTAACAAGTTAGATAGCATTGTAAGAAAGAGAGACAATTCAATTTAAGGATTGCATGGCCTGTTTCGTCTACATACCCCACTGTTCTTACTTTGTCCACATAGGGGTGCATTTGCTCAGGACTTGGGCCCTCATGTAGTCTTTCATTACAGAGTGTCAGAAGCCTCAGTTCTGTTTTTTGGACGGATAAAAATCTGAAATGAAGATACTGTAGTCCACATTTTACACTATATGGAACATTACTGGGCTGAAAATAAGGTAAGAGCCAAATGCTACATGGAATAAATGTATCATAAAGAGAAGATGAAAGACATTTTCTTTTAAGTATGTAACCAAGAAATATGTTCTGTCTACACATAAACGCTGAACCACCTCTTCCAGAAATCCATAGCGATGTCAATGTATATGCTTTAAATGTAAAAAAAGAAGAAAAAAAACACCACAAAATCCCAATCATGATTTTAACACAAAATAATGACAATGTCTCGTTCATGTTTTTAAAATCCAAATGTGTACCTGTTTGTACTGAGAAATATTCCACCAGTGTTAAAGCTTTCCTTACAAACCGCACAGTTAATATATCTCTATCCCTGGCACAGCCCCAAGTCTATATGAAAGAGCGTGGAGCCTTTGAATCAGCCCACTACTGTGATACAAGAGCAGGTATTGGAACAACAAAAATGTTAACTCCGAGAAAAAGTTTTGCCGCATTAAAGTCACATAGGAGCCGCATTAGCATGTGAAAAGAATAAACAGAGGCATTCTCAGTTACACACTCCACCTGGCTGCTAACCAACGTCCTTGTCAGAAGTCCACCCACCGCACTGGCTAACACTGAAAGACCTCCTGGGGACCGCAGTGACCATTCACTCGGTTCTCTCTTTTTCCCATGCACCTGTGACTGTTTTTGTGTTTGCTATTTTTTGCTTTGTCTTTTTCTGGCAACACTGTATCATCGGAGACACACTTTGCCTCAAAAGGAATTCTCCTGCCCAACAATGTGGTTTGTTTGTTCACCGGATATGGCAGGCCAGAGAGTCAAATGGAAAAAAAAAAAAAAAGAAGAAGAAAAAAAAAAAAAAAAACAAGTCACCACAGTAATAATTAAAATTGCAACAAGAAAAAATAAGCGGAGAGACACAGCAGTGTGAATGGACTTGAAATAAGAAAAATAAGGTACTTTTTACCAACTGGTTTCTTGCCGAGTTGGGGGTCTTCACAGGTGCAGTTGGAAAGGCTCTCCTCCTTACTCTCCTCGGACGGCTCATCCGGCTTCTCCATGGTCCTGGACCTTAGAGAGCTGCTTTTCCATTTTCCAAAGGACTTTGCCACAATCGCTTTGTCCGCTCCTTTCATTGTTTTCTGTAAAACACATTTACAGCATGACTTCCCAGGTTTATCCCTCTTGTGAGCCATCTGCCCCCTTTTTTGGCTCTCAATAAACCTGGGCTCATCTTTCCCAAACCCAAAGTAAGAGAGAATTAGGGCATTGTGTGCATATGCATTCTCTTAAGCATTCCAGAAAATGTCCTGATTGCCCTGGCATCTTTTTTAGAGAGCGTTTGGACATTGTTTTCCTCCTGACATTTTGCAATCCTGTGTGGAGAAAGTGGTCCTGATTGAAACAGTATAAAACAATACTTTGCAAAGTACCCACACAGTAAACAGTAGATGGAAAGAAAACACGTTTTCACATCTAATCCAACTTAAAGGAAATAAAAATAGCACATTATGCCCTAATTGAGTGCTGTACAGTCCGCAAATACTATTACAAGGCCGATCAGGATTAGCAGTGGAACATACCTAGTTATCTATTTCTGAGTGCCAAGACTGCTAGCAGTGGGCAACTAAATTTCAAAAGCTGGCAAATCCAGTTGTCTCCTAAATACAGAAAGTACTTAAATCCAGAGCTAACAGAAGAAAAAGACGGATAAAGGGTGCTCTGCATATCACCGAAAAGCTTGTGCACTTTTCAGAATCACTGGCTAGGTTAAACAAATATGCTAAGTAGAGATCAAAACAATCCTTTGATCTGCAGCCTAGTTTCCAGAGGAATGGCTTGGCTGTTGTTGTAAATAACTTGTGTAAATCTATATACCATTTGCCTTCAGGTAATATCAAAAGTGCCAGGGATTCGCAGGCAAATACCATGTGGTTAGGAAATAGATCAGATAAAAGCGTATAAATATTTCAGCAACACTGCACTTTGTGTATTCTAGCTGAGTTTTTAACCCCATACGATCATTTTTACTCTGACATAAACAATGAATGAGTAATATTTGATAGTAAAAAATACATTCTACCGCTTTCTAGTTCGTAGTTGGGAAAAATGTTCCTACCTCCAGCATGCCATTCAGGTCAAACACAGTGTAAAACATTGTGCTAAACTTCATACAAAAGAGGCTTGAAGAATCAGAATGCAGAAGCTATGCAACTTGCTGACTAACTTTGCCCTCTGTTTTGATCGAGCACACAAAGAAAAACGCTGTCCATTCAAAACAGACAGCATAACTCTTTTCAGAGAGGGGGGACCGTGAACAAACGAGGCCATGTCCTGAGCTGCAGTCAGTTTCCCGTCAGGCCTGCACAGTGCACGGTGAGGGCCGCAGGGACTGGGACTGGCTGACACCACACTCACGGGCAACAGAACAACTTTTGTGCACACTATCGTCCTCTGGAGATATTTTTTTCTCTCTCCCCAAATTGGTCGTACTTTATAAACATGTTGTCAAATTTGACAAACTGCTACTTTCTGAACATGTATTTAATAGCAACATAATACTCTTTAAACATTATTATTATTATTATTATTATTATTATTGTCGTAACGATGAAACATAGCACATCACAAACAAAACAAAACAACAGAACAATTCCGGCACAGAATTATGTTACAAAGTAAGCACAATTAATTATGCAAAAGGTAACTTTGTCAAATATGTAATGCCATGAAGCTTTGTCGCTGTGCTCACTAACAGAAATTATAATGCTAATTAACTAACTAACTTACTTTCTAGCTGGCTTAACATACTAGCTCGCTAACTAGCTTAATTTAACTTGTACTAAACTCAAGAATTGCTGTAATCAAATCATACCAAATTGGTTAAACTATGTCTTAAAAAGGCTGTTTGAACATAACCAACTTTTAAATAATTGCGGGTATTATGAATGAAACAACCTCGGAAGAATGCACTTTATCACCAGGCTAAACTGGCTGACATAGCAGACAATGTTAAAAATAATTGAATTGCTAATTTACCTATTTATCAAAAGTTGAGCAAGTATAGACTGAACTTTAAATAGTCACTTGTGGCTGTTCAAATGACAACATTTGTTATGCATTTTCTTTCAGAATATCATTATGTTCCTAAAAAATGATTGCTAACAGGCTATACCAGCTAAGAGACGAAATGTTAAAAGAGTCAAACGCTTTATCAGACCTATTTATCAGAAATGTTTCAGAGATTGAACTTCATGTGACTTGTAAAGGCTGCTCAAATGACTAAATTCTTAATGACATTTTTTTGAATCAATTCTATTTAAAAACAGTCCAGGTTAATTGTGCAGCGTATGTATTTGCTGTGACATTGCGACTCTTTTGTGAACTTGGAAAAACTGCTTTTTTGTATTAACCATCCTGTGTTTGTAATAATTTACGAGATGCATGTTATTGGCAAACACTACCTCGATATCAGCCATTTAAACGCCACATTCACAGCATGTTCCATGAGGAATGTAACCGCTTTAAACAGTCAAGATTTCTCGTTCATTCCTTTGAGGTCAAATCTGACTGGGAATACAACGTATATGCTGTATGTGAATGCACATTTATCAATTATCAAGAGTTTATTCAGAATGAGAATGAGGTTTATTGCCAACTAGGTTTTCACCTACAAGGAATTTGCTTTGGAGTTTGGCGCATACAATAAACATATTAACGTAACTTTAAACTATTTTAGCCAGGTCTTTCTTGTAAAAAAGAGACTTGCTGGTTTAACGAAGGTAAAATGAAAATGTGCACGACGGATCAAGAATCACAGTAAGATTTAGGAAAATTAGACGTGTTGGAGATAATAATTTCATTAATATTGACTAGTTCTAAAACCTGGTAAGCGTTTTAAATCCTACAAACTCCTCTTAGGTGTTTGAAGGATATCATGGGAGCTTCATCTAGCTTCTCTCGAGTCTTGGAAAAGCGATTTTGAAAGAGAACAGAATGTACCATATTCTTGACCCGTCTGCCTCAGATGCTTGCTGTATATGGAACTGAATACTGGACGTGAATTGTATCATTCTCTGTGTCAACTTGTTAAATGGCAGTTGCTGTAGTGAAGTGGTGAGAGCGGCACATATGCATTATAGGAGAAAATTGTGAAATGACAGATTCCGGGTGTGATACTGAGGGAATGACTAACTAATAGGAGGGGTGCTCCAGGCTGTTAGCTTTGAAAAGCAGTTTGCACATTACTTTATCTTGTCAATCAGATTCCTGGAATGGAAGAGGTGACTGATAACTTGAATTAATTATTTTCTTATTGCATGCATGTGTTAATTCATGTTAATTTATGTCCCTTACAGGCCCAAGCCAGAATATCCAGAGTAAAGCGCCACCTCTGGCACCCAGATCACCACACCACTCTCTTTGCATATATTTATATCAAATGAAAGACTTTTTTTTAATCCTGTTGGAACAAGGACTGACTGCCAAATTTGATTTTTAAATGTACTTTTAAGCTGTTCATGGTTTACGTTTGCATTTCTTCTTAACAAGTGAACAACATGGAGCAGTATTTATGGCTATGATGGGATTTGAAAGTTAGAGATTATTTTTTTTTATAAGTAAATCCTACCCCTTGAAACATACCCCCTTTCTTAAAAAGAGAAACTCAGTTAAATAATGTAGCGCAGGGTCAACATTTACAATGCACATCCCTCTATATTTTCCAAGGCTGTATGCTGTGATTTTTATTTTTATTTTAATCATGTAGCCCATCGTCCAAAGCAAGGTTTACATTCATACATATATTGCTTTTTATTTGACATTTTTTTCACTGTATTTGACGGGAGCAGAGGCCGTTCTGTGGAATGCACGGAGCGTAACAATTGCATTTCACTAAACATCTTTAAACATTCTGACAAATTTAACTTCCCCTGAACACAGAGGATAAGAGGAAAAACATTTCTCTGATGAGAACAGAAACAGCAAGAAGTTCTAACAAGGAAAAGCCTGCCAGGTGGCGAACTGGCTGCACCAACAGAACGCACAATCTGTCTGCTTCTCCTTCCAAACCATTGACAGCTGCCATCACCAGCCTTGCACACTCGCACTCAGTGGCTCCTCAGCTCCCTGCCCATCCCTCTTTAGTGTTTCCTGCTAACCTCAGAGACAGGGTCACCTGGCCCCCTAGTTGCCCGTCTGTGGGGCCCTGCTGGCCCCCTGGAGACCTGCCTGCATGGGGATGCATGGCTAACAGAGGTCTAGCAAATCCTCTTTAATATGCAAACCAAGGGGCTATTCCTTTGACCTGAGACCATAGCTTTTCTAACAGTGAAATCCAAAAAATATTCAAGTGATGTACAACGATGAGATTTGATGAGCAGTTTTTGATCTGCTGGTTATTTGATATTGAATATTATCAGAGACTAGCAGCACCATAATACATTTTTTTTTTTTACTCAACCAGGCAGGTTATTCCAATTTAATTAAAGTAATATGCAGCATGATTGAATCAGATTATGTTCTCTTCGACCTATTTGAAAAAATAATAATCTACAGTTTTAACATTTTTGTAGAATTGGAACCGCATTTCTCCACTGAGTAAAACCAAAGCACGCAGATGCACAGAGGCTAAACTGAACAGTGTTCCACAAAGCTACCATTGCAACTGGGCTAAAAATAAAACCTGGCAAAGTTATTCTGATCCCTTATTGGTCCCATAGTTTGATTTCACATTTAGCATTTGCATTCCCCTCCGCATAAACATTTCATTCTTCCCCTCCTGCAGTACAATGAGACTTGAGTGACTTTGGCAGCAGATTTTGGATCGGTGCTCCTGAATCCACCAGTGTATGTTATCAGCAGGTAAACAAGCTTTCGAACAAAGCCATAATGGAACTGCAAGCGGCATAAAGAGGCTCATCTCAAAAGCTATACAACCCATCAAAGCTGGTGTCATTTCCTCAACACTGCACTGCAGCTGGAAAATGCATGGCTGTTAGTTACAGTTTAAATTGCCTGTCTATTTTCAGACACTTCAGAACTATTTGTATTGATTATTTACTTGTCAGTAAGCAGCCAGATTACCAAAATAAAACAACCGATTTTTAATGTTTACTGGATTCTTTTCCGTTTTTTGTTCTGTGGTAGGAAATCAAAAACTGTGTCATGCACTAAATTAATGGGATTTGCACTATAGGGTATTTGAATAATTATTTTCTACTGAAAATGAAATAGTTTATCTATATTTGGAGGGATTACTGGTGGAACTGAACTTAATGTGAAAATAATTTGCCCTTTTTAAATGCGTAGTTTAGTTATATCCTACACTTCCTTCTCACCAGATGCAATCTTGTTAACCACACGCCTGGATGCTTGTCACCAAACTTTCCACATATTTGCCTTTTGGGTACAGCTCAGATGCACAACTAAACCTACGCACTCTCCTCCCAGTGAGTGGAGAAGCCTCAAAGCTTTCCTTTCATATGCTGCATTATCTCTTTGGCGGTAATTATCCATAAAACTATGCCATCAGATGGTGATGATTTCCAATATGAACCCAATAAATGTGTTTAAAATTTGAATTATCATATTTATGTGGATATGTGTTACTAATAGTGATTATGTTCATCATGTGGGTAGAAAATCAACCATCCTTATATTGCGCATTCTCACATATTTCTCAGACATTTCATCACACATTTAATCTGCCCCTGTCTAAGATTTTCTACTGAACCTGTAGTGAAGGCAGAGAAGGGACAATACCGGATGAGATTATGAAGCATGTCTGTTAAAGCATGTCTGTTTGATCATCATTCTGTTTAGGTGAAGTTCTCTTCCTGGTCTCTTCAGTCCCTGACAGCAGATATATAACCTAATCTCTTTCCCTAACCCTTTTCTTAGGCATGAATAGGGTGGAAATGTGATGGCATTAAGTCGATTTACTCCTTGGTTTGCAGTTTCAGCCTTAATGCCTCTTGGCTCTTCTTCAACACACTCGTTCCATTTAGATTTCGAAAATATAAATGTTATGTTAAGGCTTTCCTATTTATTTTCATTTATCCATCATTTGAAGTTCATGCATATATTTACTCTACAGATAATGCTTGTTTATTTGCAGCTCCATCTATCTAGTATAGTGTCAGAGATATTGGGAAATCAAATACAACTTGTGTATTATCTTCAAATACAGAGGATATCAGTAACAAAGGGCAAGATCTGAGGCTGTACGACATTCTTTGTGAGTTGTCTCTGACATCGTTTTGATATTTTACATTTACTCATCTAAACCTTAATTTAGTGCCTCCAGCATGTGTTGACATGCAAAGAAAAGCCATCATATTGTGCCTTTGCATTTCAGCTGATGGCATTTGAAAGCTGCATTAATATACCTGTCCGTATACAATTATTGGAGTACGTTTGTGAGGAATTTATGCTTTTGTACGTAAGAAAGTTCAGGCTACCTTTGAACTTTTTGCATGACATTGATAAAAGGGATTCATTTGAATTACCTTGTGTAGGAAGAGATATTGTTAGTGAAGTCAGCACTAAGTTAATTTATTAGGGGGATTTTTTCCTCATAAATTAGTTTATTTCAAGGATTTCCACATACAGTAACATCACTTAACTAAGTAAAAACATATATTTTTTAAAAGAAACATTAAGTCTTTCAGTCCGCAGTACTATCAACTCTATATGAATATATATATATATATATACACATATAAATACATGTGTATATATATATATATATATATATATATATATATATATAATTATAATTTGCACTTGTCTTGTCCATTAGAACAGGTTTTAAAACAATGCTGTTAGGATGCCTCAACTAATGCCTCAGTATTCTCTGATAATGATATTTGTATGGTAAGGCTTTTTTAAATTTAATTTTGGAATATGTTTGTATACATATAGGGTATACAGTATGTATGTATGTATGTATGTATGTATGTATGTATGTAATAGACAAGTAACACTAATATTTATGGCTTACTATTTTCAGTTTGTATGTGTATTTATTCTTGAAAAGCACTTTGTAATCTCTAGTTTTGATAAGTGCTCCATAAAAAAAACTGCATTATTATTTATTATGAAACACTCTTAACGGAGGTTTGTAACATGTAGTGTTTTTACATAAACACTGTTGTTACTTATCCAGTTGAATTAAATCAGAAATTCCTTTTATAAATACTACAAAACAAAAAGAGAGATGCACCCCATGTTGTGAGTTGCTATGCATACAGCCCAAGAACGGCACATTTTTACGAGACACTACTGAAGATAAGTAGTCAAGTGTTATAGAAAGAAGTTTGACAGCGAGTCAAAGGCAGTTTTATTGGTGGAACTAGCTAGAGACTAAACATGGCAATGTTAAATCCCATTCAGCCTGATGAGAGTGACTCCCAGCAGCACTGAGCTCAGTGGGGGGTTGTAAACATTTACACTAAGAGCCTGTCCAGTGCACATGGTTGGTGCTTGCCAGCCACCTCGGTATCGAATGTTGTGTTGCATATTTTGTCATTCAGGCCTGTCCCGAAATTGTAGGAATCACACCATCAATTTATGAAGAAGCCATCCAAATGTGACAACAGGCTTATGCTAAATGGAGAAAATAGAGCTAAACATTGTTAAAACACCCCTAGACCCACATGGTAGAGAGTGCTCGGCAGAGAGCTGCTATGCTCCCCGCTGTGAACTGGGAAAGTGATGTTGGTGGGCTTCCTTCTCCATGAGGCCCGCATCGTTCTTGGGCCCCGATTTGAAGCCTTTTTGAAGTCTGTTTCCTGCAGCAGCGTGCCAACATTAATGTTTCCACAAAAGCAAAAATGCTAAATCAAATGAATACACTATACTGTGCTATTCCACGTTGACTCCTCAATCCCCCAGAACATTTTAAAGCATAATTAAAAAAGCCATTTATCTTATATGTCCTAAAATTCACTAATTTGTATTTTTTATTTAATAATAAGCTCTAATAAAATGATTCCTCATTAGCTAATATGGAAATCACAGCAGGCTGGTGAGTCTTGGTGGGAAATTAGCAAATGTCTGCTAGTGTAATAAATTAGTTTTTGTCCATGAACCGGGAACATTTTTTATGTCCTAATCAGAATAAGTGTGAGTCCAATGTACATTTCTTAGCAATACATATAATTCCCAAATATAGAAGAAAAATAATTGACCATCACAAAAACAGCAGAATATGTTTGGGATCAATCCTTTATTGTTTCAAAACTCTATCTTTTACAATACAGTCATTTATTGTTACATGTGTGATTTGATGAGAAATGTACAATGTCTTCCGATAATGAAACACAGTCACAAAGTATTCCTTTCTACATATCAATATTCTATGATAGTGAGAAGTTTGTGCTGATATATTTACTTAGTTCTGACAGCTCAATTAACTTCCCTTTTCAAATCAACTAAAGCATTTGTTTTTGAAAGTGCATTTCAAGGATTGCAAAGACGACTGTCTCCATCAGTCAGCCATAATGTACATTTCAGTATTGACAGAGGGCCACACTGCTTTGTGAGTAACAAACAGCATTAACTACATTTCCAACTACAACATTTATCTGGATAAGTAAATCAAAGAAAATATATCAATATGCATGCCATGAACATTCCTCCATAAACATTTATAATAAATGTATATTTTTTTATTTAATTATGTTGATAATGACACAGTATTTTCCACAAAAGGACAAATGCTGATAATGAGAACTAATATTTAACATCCAAATTTTGTTCAATTTCACACACAGGTCAAATGGCATAATGCCAGTGTATAGGGCAATGCCCTAATAAAGTTAATAGCATTTGGTCCACAATAACAAATCTGGGTTTAAAAATAACAAAAATGTGGTAGCAGGTGGGATATTGAACTGAAACTGAAAATAGCATGATGACTATCTTGAATTCTTTCCATTTTTAAAGGTCTTTCGATTTTCAAGTTATGAATTATGACGTGAAGTTTCTGTTCAAAAATTAAGCAATATAAATATACATTTTAGCTCATTACTTGGCTATTATACTTTTCTGTTCCATGGAACAGCTTTCACTCTGTAGAACTTGGTTCCTAAAGGAACCTTGAACCTGTTCTGGGCCTAGTGGAAGAAAAGAGAAAGGAAAGAAGGTTCAAACTGTGCGTACGTGAATACAACAGCATTACTGACACAGACCAAGTCAACCTATAAAAAATAAACCTAAACCCAGTGTGAAAATGTTGTCACTACAAAATAAGATTTCTAGGATTACACTTTATTTATTTCAATGTATTGGTTCTTAAATATTCATTAAAAAACACAAATAAAATAAAAACACTTTAGAACTTTTGCTGAATTCAGTACCTTTTTTGCCTGGCAATATTCCTTCTCCATCACCTTTCCAAGTACCCACGGCCGTCTTGAAGTCCCTGATGCTAAAACAACAAAACAAATAGACGTGTTACATAAATACTCACTGAACCACAAATAAACGCTTGTGTGTGTAATATAAGGCTTATGAAGAAAATGATAGCAAAAATAAACTATAAACCCGTTGTACATACATTATCATTGTTAGAAATCCCTTCATGACTGACATATGAAATCCAACAAACAACTAAGACATACATATTTATTTCATTAGTTAATTAAAAAAAACTAAATGTCAACACTATAGTTCTCATCATGGTCACAAAAGGTTTGGGTGAAGCTGACCTGGTTTGAGGTCCAGTGCAGTGAGAGACTCTGAGTGGAGGAAGTAGAGGGTGGGGCCGACTGTGAACAGCACGTAGTTGTCATGCCTTTCATCCAGGATGATTAGAACCAAATCGCCTACCTGGAAACTGCACAAAAAAGACACACAAAGGCATGATGACACAGACTTCTGCAAACTGATAGCAAAAAACACATTAATGTAATTATACAATAATGTGTTTAATTACACTGCATGTAATGATGGTCAGAGTTTTGGCTTAAAACAAAAACAGCTAAAAATCACAACAGCGAGGCCATGTGTGATCTTTTTAATTTTTTTTTATTCACTTACTCTCTGATGGCGATTTTGTCTGAATGCCGTGACGACACAGACGACATGCTTTGAGACATCTACAAAGAAAAGGATTAGGGCAACGTTACACATGTTAAGCTGAAGAGTTAACACCGGCTATAGATGACTTTTAACATTTGTCATGTTGGGCATTTTCAAGAAATAGGCTTTAGCACTTTTATCCTATTTACAGCATTATACTCTGAATTCAGTTTCATCCTCCTTTGTGAATCATACAAAATACATAATTTTTCAAATTACAAAAGTATATTTTTTACTTAAACATTTTAACATTTGTAACTTATATAAGTATATTTATTTTTGTTTCACTAAATTTCCTCCCTCTACACATTCTGACGACACTAAAAATGTATTTTTCTTCACCGAGCTCTTTGGCCTTCTGGGTCAGGATTTTACTCTTTGATGCTACTGCCACCTAGTGGTGCAGCTGTTACATAGAGATAATAAATAACTGACCAGTCTTTGACTGAGGCGCTTGTTTTCTTCTTCCTTCATGTGTAAAGTCTGAAACACACATCAGATTGATTAAACAGAGAAGAGGCGTCCATAAAAATAACATCTATTTGTGCTTTTAAATGCAATGTGATAGACACAGTGTGTCCATTTACCCTCTCAAGTAGGAGTATCCGCTGTTTCTCCTCCGACATCAGGATGTTATCACTACAAGGAAGAACACATCAGATCATTGATTCATGTCTTCTTGAAAATGTTAGCAAAACTGTTTGTATTGTGAAGAGAATGAAAGTTGATGAAATTATGAATTGGTTCTCATTTGTAGTCTTGTAAGTATTTAATAGTTCTTAATCTTAGTAGTAATGAATGGAAAACTTACACCGTCTGATCCTAGCATGCCTTCCTCTCACTGTCAAATGTCCTTTCTGTCCATCCATTTTTGGCTATTTTACACAAGGGTCTTTTAAATGCTTCTTCAACAACGCAAAGACCAACCAATGTCATGTGATCATTCCAAAAGGCTCGATACTGTGTCGAAATGCAGCCACTTTTAGGTCTGTTGTACGTTTGCTATGGATATACTGTATACAACAAATGTGTTAGGAATATTAATGAACATAATTTTGTGATTGACAAAGAAACAATTAAGGAAAAAAGTCCAGCAATAAAACTAAGCAAAGAAATAGTTCAGAGAAAAAGCTAAAAGCTGTTTGTGGAAATGTGTCAAAAGGAAATGTTTGGTCTTTGCTGCCAAATAAACTCCATTCTAGTAAAAGCAATAGTGGTATGAGGCAGAAAATATATTCTTAACCTCTGAATGATCAAAGTATGTCTATAGTAATATTTTTTATTAGTTTTCTCTGTAGGTAGGTCAAGAAAAATGACTGATGATTAGAGAATGGAAGCAGAATATTAGACGAAAAGTGCACTGAAAATGAAGACTGGTTGTTGTAATTCAGTGGCACTCACCTTTGTACAAGACATACAATAAGTGTTCACTCACTACAGAGTCCTGATTATTGTCAGTTTTCTGCAGTAACCTGATCTCTTGAACGCCATGTAAGAAACATGTAAGTTTTATCCTTCAGGTTAAAAAAAGAAACTCAAACCTGGTTTACCAGACCTACATTGCAGCTGATTTCTTGACAATTTAATCAGTATGTGTGTGACAGATTTCTAAAAAGGCGTGTGCATGTACATGACAAACAAAAGGAACTGGGCAAGTATTGAAGTAAGAGCAGCACTGAGATTAAAAGAGACTGAAATAGTGTGTATTTGCATCAAAATATATAGCTACAAAATCCAACCGACTCTTCATAACACGATTTACACAGTTGAAAAGTAGGTTATTTGTAAAATCCGGACACACGTACACAGTAAGAAAACTAATTGTGTGCCTCTCCTCCACACAGATTGTCTTCAGTGAACTGTCAAAACTCTCTAAAAACGCTTCAGCGTCACACGTCACTAAACAGGTTTCTTATACATAATTTAGTACACTTATGTGTCAATCTAAGTTCAAAAATAAGGTGTGGAGTAAGTAAAATGCATGTCAACACAGGCAATAATCAGATTAAGGCAATGCTTGTAAATGCGTTGCCTTGACCCGATTTCCTCCCATTAACCTGGTTTCTTGTGTATAAACTACAATCACACACAACATACCTCAAACTATCAACATAACAATGTTTATTGGAGAAAAGATGCTTACTGGACTGTCACCATGCTGGCTTCCACTGCTGAATCAACCTGTTCGTCATCTCGAATAGCTGCCACAGAGGCCAGTCTGTCGGTTTCCGCCATGGGCTCAGAGGAAAAAGCCCCAGCAACAGACAGCGCTCGAGCTGCAACTCCAGCTTCTGGGATCTCCAGAGCTGAGGGGTTAGGAGTGAAGAAGGCAGAGGAGACCAGAGCGGTGCTGCGCATGCGGTTAAGCTCTTCTTCCAAGTGTTTCTTCTCCTGCATGACACTAGCTCTGTCCTCGGAGAGCGTCTCTATCAGAGCTGCAATAAGTTGAGATAAATAAGAAACACAACAGCATGTCAATCTAGAACATGAAACCTCAAAGAATGTAAGTAAGTAGTAGAGATCGTTTATTATTAGGTACAGTATTAACAAGACTATCATCTTGTGCGCAACAAAAACTGCATGTTTTTAAATATGAACAACAGGTTTAAAAACACAATTTGCACCAAATGGCTTCTTTCATTAGACATAAAAAAAAAAAAAAAGGAGATTACCCTCCTCTCAAAGCGCTCGGTATGTACAGCACTCACCTTTGTCCTTCTCCTGCTGTTGTGTAACTTTCCGCAACTTGTCTGTGAGGTCATTGATGATCTGCTCCTTCTTCAGCTTCTCTCGGGTTAGAACAGTGTTGAAATTAGTCTAGAGAAACGAAACAAAACAAATAACCGTTTTGAGTTTTAACAAGGTTAACAGCCATTTTGATCACAACAGAGAATTCGTACCAAAGCAAACATGACTTGAGAGGATGCCTTTTAAATGCTAAGTTCTAACAATGCCGATCAGCTTGCAGCCATGGGAGTTACAATTGTTTTGTTGATTTTCACTAATACGCTTGATTGTTTTGTATTGTTCCGCGTTTGATTTCTTCACCATTTATCATACCCACTAAGAGAAAACAAACACATATTAAATGTAATTATGTGGGCTCAACTGTTATTTCTAAATACAGTAAGAACAGCTTAATTATGTAATATTTTGTGCAAAACAAAAGCCTTATCAGCTTAAACTATGAAAGGGTGGAGTCCAATACCACAATAACAGAGATTCAGACTAATCTCGTAATCGATAAGTGACAAAGAAGAAAATTTATGGCTGAATAGCAGCAAGTGAGCAATTTGTGAAGCGTAAATACAATCTTTCTCCTCCCCCTTTCTGCAAGGAAGACCAAGATGTGTGCCAGTCAGATGAATGAAATATTGATCTGTTGATGTGTAACTTGAATTGAATGCAAGTGGCTGAGAGTGACGGTGTCAATATCTATTAAAGATTTAAGTTTTCAAAAAGTAAGTGCTCAACGCTATGCTGGAGTGAATTACAATGTAATCGTAACTCTGTAACACTGACCATACAGTGCTTAAAAGTAGATAAGAAGGCATTCACGCTACACGACATGCACTCAATTTCAAGCAGTCTACATATTAACCGTTTGCCATTATTAGGAACAATAAATCATCAATTATGGCAACACCGATCTACTGTATATCGTCTTGCACGGAAATTAGATAAAGGTTTATTGCCCTTGAGCATCTTGAGACGCAGAACCTTTCCTGCCTATTTACAGGCAAAAAATACAAACCTGCTGCTCTGCAATTAGTGATGTCTTGAGGTTCTGCATCTCCTCGTTCTTCTTTTTCTCCAGGAGGTCCATCTGGGACTGCAGGGAGGCCCTCTCCTGCTGCAGCCGCTCTTGTAGCGCCGAGTCTAGAGACAGAGGTGCTCCGGCATCTGCACGCCCCTCAGCATGCAGCGACAACCCTTCCTCACTGAAAGGCACACAATAATCTTTCATTTCCAAAAGAGGATTTATGTAATGTGGACAGATAAGCAAAGAAAAATAATATTTAACAGTTCATTCTCAATTAACAGCATAGATTTTTCCTCATCAACCCCAGATTTGGGTGTCATTTTAAATGTAAGCAAATTTGCACAAACTACAGTAAGTTGTAACTTTAAAAACACAAAAAAAACAATGTTGTTGTCAAACATTTACCTTTTTGAGGATTGTCTCTCGTGAAGCTCATCCTTAAGTTGTCTTATTTTGTCTAACAGTCTCTTCTCCATGTCCTCCTTCTGCTGCTCCAACTCTTTTAAGGCATCTTGTGATGCAACCTCGGGGGCCTCTTCTTTTTCTAAACCTTTCTCGATTACTGGTCTGTCCTGCTCTAGTTTTTTGGAGAGCAGGTCATTTTCTGCCTGCAAATTGCTGATAACAGTCCTCAACTCCTGCTCCAGTTCCTGGAAACACCTGAACTGCTTTTCCTTTTCTTCACTTAGAGCAGCTGCTTGCTGGTCCAAGTCCTGCTTAAGTTTATGGTGCTGCTCGGCATGGTTCTTATCAGCATCCTGGGCTTGCCGCTGCAGGGAGGAGAGCTCGTTGCGCAAACAAATAGTCTCCTCCTCGTGTCTGTCCACCAGCTCGGAGATGCAGTGGTCCTTCTCAAGCCTCATGAGACTCCTCAGCTCTGCCAGGTCCACTTCATACTCCTCATTTTTTACATGAAGCTGCTTTTTTATATCCGCCAGCTCCTCGCTAAGGACTTTGGTCTCAGCCTCTACCTGGGACTTCACAACATCAGTCTGCTGCATCTTGGCCTCATCAAATAAGAGCCTCACCTCTTCTGTCTCCGACTCTTTGAGGGCTAGCTCCACCTCTGCTTTGCAGCGGAGTTCTGTAAGCTCAGTAATACGAGCCTCCATGTCTTTAATTTGGCTGTCCTTCTCTTTAAGTGCAGTGGCATGGTGATCAGCTGCCTCACTTAACTTTGTACTATTTTCAGCAGCCAGATGTTTCAGAGCCTCGTGGTTATCCTTGGTAAGGGTCTCCAGTTTTGCTGCGTGTTCCTGATTCATTTTGTCCTCCATCTCCTTTAAGTGGGACTTCTCAACAACTTCCAACTCCTGCCGGATCTTCTGCTGGCTACGTTCAATCTCAAAGTGCAGATTCTCAAGCTGGCTGGTCAGAGAGTCTCTTGAAGCTGAGAGGGTCTTGATCTCTTCGGTTTGATCATTGATCATCTGCTCCAGGTTTTTGATCCTATCTGTCTGGTTACTCTCCGTTTCAACCCATCGCTCTCTCTCATTCTCGAGCTGAGTAAGTTCCTTCTCTTTGCGCTCCATAAGCCCCTCCAGCTCCAGCATTGCATGCTGGACATCTCTGACAATATTCTGGTTTACTTGGTTTTCCTCCGTTAGTGTCTGAACCTGCTTCTCAAGCTCTTGCCGAAGGGAGACAAGCTCACTTTGATGCTGCTCCTTTAGTTCTAGTTTGTGGATCTGGCAGATGTTTTCTACAATGTTGCGCACTTCTGTGGTCATATTCTTCAAAACAAAGCCAAAATCATTTTGTTCTTTTAAAACCAGGCCTCTCAAGTGATGGAGGTCCTCCTTTACACTTCTGAAGTTTGAATGGGACTCCTCTGCAGCGGATCGGTACTTGTCAATAACTTGTTTGAGGACAGTGATCCTTGAGTTCTCCCTCTCTAGTATCGTGGTATCCTGCATACGTTTGTTATCAATAGCATTGATGACTGAAGAGTACAGCGACTCCACCATCATTTCAGGACTGATAGGGTCACTGATGGGGTTCGGAGAGGTCAAGTTCTCTTCAATCACAAACTCGTTGACAGCAGACATGAAGTCAGATTCGGGGCTCTCTGCTAGAGAATCCAAGTCAAGGGAGCCCTGCTGCAGGACTGGATCCATGTTCGGGTGGCCAATAGTTTCAAAGTCAAATGTTTGCGCATCTATGCTGTCTGGGGATAAGTCCTCCAGAGGAGCTGGGACGGGAACAAGTAGGGGCTGGCAGCTGGGTCCCTGAAGGTTAAGAGAGGAAGGGGTTTTGGAGGATCTCGGTGTCGTGGACCCAGGTATGCTTCCAGACTGTGGAGTCAACACGGTTGATCTCTGACTAAAGGATATCTGCAGAACACATGAAGGGCGAGGGAGAAAAGGGAAATACTTACTACATAATATAAATGAAAGGGCAAAAGCAAAATCACATTATGTACAAAAAACTTTTTTTTTTTTGTTTTAAAAGTAACCAGCTATATTTCTACTTACTAAGTAACACAAATAAATGTTGTGAATCAAGCGGTCGTTACCCTTTGTTCACTTAGCAGGTCAGTAATAGTTTGAGACATCTCATCCACACTCTGTGCAGCTTGGACCAGCTGGTGAAGCGTCTCTACGTGGCGATTTAAGGGCTCGAAATCACACATTGTTGGAACCCTGCAGAAAAGAAAAAAAATAATTCAATGAGGAACAACATTAAGGACAGAACGTTTAAAACTACGTTGAGATTTACTTCAACTTGCAGAGATCTGTCCTAGACTGATCACTGCAAGTAACTGTTATAATTCAGGATGGGCATTTCAAGCAAAAAATACTATTTGATATTCACTGGGAACTATTCCACCAATTAATATCACTCCGCTGACGTACTCTGCCAGGCACTGGTAATAACAATAGAAAATACATTTTGGCTATTAGAAAATTTAAAAATCATGACCCATCCCCAATTATAATGCCTGGGAGTCAGGCCAATTTCCACACATAAGGATCAGGCTCCAAAACAATCAATAACATTTTATAAATGACTGACTTAATTTAGAGCTTTAACATCAACTTGAAAAACAGCCAGAATATCTCCTGTATCTTATGTATGGTTTCCTGCACAGCTGTGCACCTCATACCCAGTGCTATTGGATTATGTGTGAGACATTTAAAACACTATCAAGTCTTACAGGATGTCGTTTGTTCTGTTGATTGTCAAAACATATTTGATTATTCCACAGAAAACATCAATTTGGATAAACGGACTCCAACCAAACATAATTTGATTTAGAAATGAAAACAAACTTCCAAATGTATGTTTTCATTTGCCATCTTAAAAGGTAGTGCTAGCAGTGATACTTGACTCAAAAAGTTATTTCTAAAGCCAATTTAATATCGGAGGACAGTGACTTACATAAGGAAAGGCTGCACCTCTAAAGGACAACAAGATTTCAAGTACTGCAGGTCATCAAGTGAGATGTCTGGAAGTTCATCATCAAACCTTCTGGGCTTTCGTGTCTATGAACAATAATAAGCAGAACAAAAGAACAGATCCTTTAAAATACAGTGGAAATAATATACATGAGAATATCAACTTGAAATGCGTTTTAATTGTTACTTACACAAAATGATGTTGGAGGCCATGAATCAAGTCCTCTGAACAAACGATTTCTGAGGAAAGACTTCCCTGAAAGAAAGAAAAGTCAATGGATCAAAACTCTGCTGTTGGTTGGAATTTCTATCTTACTTCAAAAGCAAATTGTGCTCTACAGTGAAAAAGACACTTACTAAAGAGTTTCCCAAAGGATTCCCTTTTGAACTTCTCTGCCTCGTACAGACGTTTCCCATCCTTCACAAGTGCATAAGCCCACTGAAAAGGTTCATAGAAGAGATTTTACAACAACAAAGTGATAATTGTGTTTCTGACCATGTCCACTTTCAGAACGTGCATTTAAATGTTACATTACATTACATTACATTACAGGGGGCAGTGTTCCATTTGAAAGCCTGACCACGAGACCACCACCACCCATGTATGTTACTGAGCTGTTATAAGGCAATTTGCTATTCTGAGTTTCAATGTCAAAAAAGGATATAAGTTAGCTTCATTCCTGTTCAAAACTGTACAATCAATGTCTTATTATCCCTATAATTCAAAAGAAAGATGTCTGGCTCTCAGTGGTAATCGGTTTAAGACACGGACTTCCTGTTGCATCAACCACAGTGAAAAAAATAAATAAAAATCAGCTCCATAAGAAAAAGGACAAATGCTAAATCAATTACATTACTGGCTTCCAACTATTCCACTCTTACTGTGCATTTAGACACAGCAACACAGCAGTCATTATCATATGAAGCTTAATACATATGCAGGAGCCCTCTGCAAAGATTCTAAGAGCTGAATGAGTTTTAGCCTCGTTAATGCTATGTGAGTGGCCACCAATAGTGAAACTCCCAAACAACCACACAGTGGTACACTCTTAGTGCTAAATCGGATGTCCCAAATGAAAGGTCCAGTTCCATTATTTATTTATTTTTTTTAAGATACAGGACCACAATGCCAGTTTATTTTCTCAGCTCAGGCGCCTATATTTTGTTACCTCTTCAGGAATGTTAGATCATAACATAAACAAACAAACAAACAAACAAACCAAAAAAAGCTTTAAATGAACTTAATTGTCAAGCACCAGCAAACAACATAATAGGCCTGTTCTCTCTTCATTATAGTGGCAAAGTCAGAGAACAACTGCCCAATTAGAGCTGAATATGTAAATGAGGTGCTCGGCACTAAACACGCCTGAAAGCTACAGATTCAGTGAGGCAAAACAGCTCACCTCTTTGAATCACTATGTCTGAAAGCATGATTACTGTCCAATAATAGCATTTAGCACTGACCTCTCTATAGTGGCGCATAAACATTTTTCGCCTGACGACTTCCACCACGGCCAAGCAGTACATCTGGGGCACAGTACTGAGGGCCTCCACCACCCTCACTCTTTCTATGAGCTCCGTCAGAAGTCTGAGTAGAGCCTGAAGCTTCTCCCCATCCTGGTCTGCATGAAGCATCACGTAGCAGCACCATCTAATGCAAAAATCATTGGCACCATTAAAGCTGCAAACATCATTCTCTTGACTTTGGCATTTTTAAAACTAGTAAGCCTAAAATAAAATAGAATAAGCCAATAGCACTATGTAAATAAATCAGTGAGGTATGAAACAAACACATTGAAGAAGTGGTTTTCAGTTTACTTGAGTCGGACTTGAAGGTTGTTTGCAAGTTCTTGTTTGGCAGTGGTGCACTTCTTTTTGATGTCTAGCAGCTTCCTGTGGTTGTTCAGCATGATCATCAGCTGGTTGGTGTGACTCAGACACAAGTCAGGCAGAACAGACGTATCCTTCAGGTTTTCAGCCCGCTTCTGATTGGCCAAAAATCCCTGCAAGAGATAACATGTAAACGCAGTTCATAACAAATGGAAAATAGAAAAATTAATGTAATAGTGTTTATCGGTTTACTTTACGTACCTGAGCGAGTTCTTTCTGTTCATTCACCAACTTCTTACAGCTTGCAATCATTTGGTCAAGAGCGTACAACCTGTCCTCAAGCCCCTTGATGGCTTTCATGTTTTGATTATCTAGCTTGGCAATTGTGTCACGACAATCCGTCAGGAAGGGTTGAATAATCCTAGGGTCAAGCTGAAAGAAGCAACATTTCAGTACTCTTGATATTTTCCACACCAATTTAAGACTACTATTCATACATCTGTGACTCACCCTATTGATCGAGTCAAAGCATTTCCTCACAACTGATTCCACATCATTGGGTCGGTCTTGCACGTTGATCCAGTCTAATAGTGTGACATTGAAGCAGGACGGGTTGGTGAGCTCTGGACAATCATCATCATCGTCGTCGTCGTCATCATCGTCGTCGTCGTCGTCATCATCATCTAATAGCGCAGCTCTCAGCCCACCACTGTCGGTCATTTCATGCGTTTCCTGGTCTCCAGTTGGGTCACTTGTGGCCGTCCCTGAAGCAGAGTAGGATGCCGATGATTTGGGGGGCCTCTGTGCATCAGCAGCACAGAGCACGGAGTCGGTGGATTTCTCTTCTTCCGTCTCATCAGAATCCTTTCCTGGGGTTGAGCTGGACTTCTCCATGCTCTCTCTGTAACTGTGTCTTGTCAAACATTCCAGCAGAGGTATCCTTGCCATGACAGAAACTGATGTCCCTAACCTGCAATCATAACAAAATGTGCATTAAGACACCAAGTTCATCAGGCCTGTTTCCTTATAGCTGAAATATATTATAAGTTGAAGTTGTTATTCATTGTTATTTCAGTTATTTAATTGTGCTAAAATTGTGATTTAATAATAATAATAATAATAATAATTCTAAATAGTCACCAAAGGCAATATGCAGATAGTAATTGTTAATAATAATAATCATGCAGTAATTTGTATTTAAAGTTCAAAACTATTGGATTAGAATAGCATAAAACATCATGTTCTCTGTGCAAACACTTACTTTGTAAGTTTCACTTTAATTTGTTCCAAGTCATGCTGATAATTTGCGTATGAAGTGTCAAATTTCACAAGCAACTTCTGATAAGACAGAGTGCAGTCGTCCAGATTAGCCATAATGGCAGCCCAGCCTTGGTGTTGAAGGTGTTCATCATGAACCAATCGTTCACAGAAAGAGCAAAGTTTCTTGGCAACTTCAAACATTTCCTGCAAATCAATTAACAAAGTCAGGACAAGTTAGGAGCATTTCATAGTTAATGGAATAGATACAATGATTGTATGTGTTCATCTCATAAAAAGTGGTGCACATGACAGGCACATATTCCAAAGCTATAAAGGGCAGCTTTATTAAATAAAAATTAAAAAAGATAACTACCAGAGCAAGTTGTGTTCGTGAGGCAACAGTGTGAAAGACAGCTGGCATCAGTAGAGACTCCTCCACCTTAACCTGAATCTCACTCTCAATCGAGAAGGTGGTTTTGGGGATCGTTGGATCCCGGTCACACAAGATCATCTCTTTGTTAAAGAGGAATATGGGGTTTGTTTCCTAGAGATCAACAGTAAAACATTAGTAATCAGAACATCACATATGCAAACTGTATACCAAGGCAAATAAAGCGCACACATATAAAATTGTATGAACTTACAGTGCCAGCACTGTAGCTGCAGACACGTCTCTCTGCAGCCATACATTCCCCTCCATTGACAACAAGGACTTGATGTTGAATTGCAATCTTATATTTGGCTTGGATGGCATGTTTAAGCTCCAGTACACTGAGACAAAAGAAGGATTTATTTAGATCACAACAGCCAGGATGTACTGAACACTATTTCTGACTAATACTGGTAACATGCCAGTCTCTTACGTTTGGACAGCAAGATCAGTGTCAAATGTCAATGTGCTGCCATTGTTGACCTGGAACACATACAACTTCATGTTGGATCTCCCAGAGTTCTTCGCATTTGCCTATCTTACTCATTTAGTCATACAAGGCCACCCTGTGAAAAAAAACACAAACGTGAACATGAGATATCCAATATCAGTTTTCACATTGTACCAGATTGTCCTTGCTATCTTTAAATGAGCGCCGCTGAGAGATGATGCTTCCATTGACTCAAACCACAATGCCATAAAGCTACTTGATTAATACCTATGTTGTATGTATGTATGTATAATTAAGTGTAAGGATATCATTAGTATTATTATCATAGTCTGTTTCTTTACATAATCTTTAACAAAAGGCCAATATGTCATCCCCTTCCACCCAAACGAGTAAGGCCCTTTTAATTTCGTATCTACTGAATAACTAGCTTAGTTAGCTGAGTCACCATGTCGTTGGTTACTGGACACTGTCATGTTTTAAATATGCAAGGAGTCACATAATAGGTTGGTCTAATGTTAAAGACAAAGGCAAACTTTCAAAACTGCTACAAGAAGTCGATTATCTGGAGAGAAGTCTGCACTAATAAAATACCAAGTTATAGATTAAAAAAAAAACAGAGATAACGCTAACTACCCACCAACTGTTAACTGTCGATGTTTACCAGCAAAGTTGCTATCCTAGACTATGTGAATGTTGGTTAGCTGGTTGCCGTTAATTACTGTTTGCACGTCTGCGGGCCTCGTATCATTCAGGGTTACCAGAGTACAAATGTTTAATGTTTTTGGGACTAAGAAGAATACTAACACTTATCCGTTGCCATTAACCTCGAGACCTCCAGTTAGTCATGGTTACAGTGGCAAAGAAGGGGCCACCAGCAGCTGCTAGCAAGCTAGATGGTCAATAACAACCCGCTGACTGAGCTAACTGGCTATTAGCTAACACAGCTGTCAGGCTAGCGCAGGATATCTTTTCCTAACGTCGATGAATTTGCCAATGTAATAAGATTAGCCAAAATAGCAACACCATTTGCGTATACTGGTATTGGTATAAGGATGAGATTCCGCATTGAATTAATTCAATAAATTATTTCGTTGGCCTTACCTCACTTTGCTCGCATCTCCCTGTTCTTGGTCTCCACCTCTCCTAGGCGAGTTGGCTAGCTAACAAGCTAGCAACCAAGCTAGCTAGCTAACCTGTTTTAGCTTGGCATACATAGAGCTAGTTTAGCAAGCCACTTAGCTGACGTTAGCTAGACTACACTAGACTAGAATAACTGACAACCATAACTGGTTGCACAGATTAACCATATGGCTCTAAAATAAATGACTAATTTGATAAACTCCAGCCGAGATGGTCTAACAGACGGACAAAACCACCAGTTGTTTATCTCTGGTAGCTAACTACGCTAACACCCTCTCTGTCTGTTTTGTTGTTGTCATCTGCTGATGTGCGGTCCGTAGACGATCCGTTCAGTAGCTACCCATCTGAAAGCCAGCGTAACACAGCTGTTTTTGCTAAATTTAGTACTTATATATTTTTCCAAAGTTAAGCTATCATAAAGGATTTTTCTGCTTCATTCACTGCCTTCATTAAGGCTATATTATTACAGTATTACATATATGACTAGTGTTTAATTAAACATTGATCAGTGCTTATATTCATTTATTCAAAAAACATTCATTTATTTATTCACAAATATGTTTTTGGCTTGCTATAAACTACTTTGAGTTTTAAATCAGTCTTTCATAATCAAGAAATTCCGAGCTAGCATCAGATATAATCTGTACTATAACATTTTTGTTCCATGATTCTATTTATACATGTATATTCTTTAAACATTTTTTTTATTTTTGCATACATGACCTATAAACCTACTGTGATTAAAAAAGTAAAAAAAATTTTTTAAAAAAGTGCATCCCATCGAATGGGTTCAAAAGATCCGGATCTTTAAACAGTGTCGAATTTCTCATTAGTATATGCGTTCGTCACTGTACTTTTCCAGGTGTATTCTGGGAAAATAACATAAAAAAAAGCTTTCGAGTGTTTTGCTGCAACATGAGAAGGGGTGTGGTTAATGTAAGGCTGCAGTGTGTGGATGATCCTATTTTGCTGCAGAGAGGAGGTAGTTTTGGGGTTGTCGCTTGCTCTAGTGGTATTTTATTAAACTAAAAGTTTTCGTCGTCATATATTCTTTATCAGACATCATTGTATTGGTTTAAAGCAGTCAAAAAATAAATACAAAAACACCCGTGCAAAGTTTTTCAATCACTCTGAAAAACCACAAAGGAAGGGACATTAATGCTACCATAATGTTCTGAAATCTAGCCAAACAAACAACCAATACTGTTTTTTATTACAGTAGTATTTATTTGTTAGTGTGACTTTATTATTCTGTGTAATGTATTGTCTTTAATCTGGCCCCTGAGTCTGTATTAAAAGTTTTTATTTGATTTACTTATTGCAGACAACAATCAATAGACTTGTCGTTCATTCTGTTTTTACATCCCAACCTTTTGGACCTTTTTTAGAAAGTCCAAATACTAATTGCTGCCAAGTAGATAAATAAATAAATGTCCAAGTCCCAAAATGTGTCGAAATCATAAATTAAAGCACAATTGTTAATGTTATTAATACCCAAAATTCTGAATTTAATATGTGCTTGTGGGAAATGATGAGGTCATAGCCTTATCCCAAACATAACCTCTGTACATCATGTATTAAAATAAACAAATCTATCCCACGTGAGTTGGATGATTAAAAGTATATCTATAACTCCACTATAACTGTCAATGATGTACAGTGTGAATTTCTGATACAATTTAGTTTATTTAATAATTGTCATTTAGTTGAACTGACCCTTTAATCCATGAAACGTTTTATAATACAAACTCCCCCTAGAGGTCACTGTAGTGGAATTTATTTTTTCACTCAAACACATCAAATGGAAAGACATGGGTGTTTCCTTTTTCTTTCTCCTCTTATTACCTCTCCCACCGTCATATATCACTTCAGTCAAAATGATTGCATCAAAAGGTTTAGTGAACTGTTGTACAGTGTTGTGAAGTCATTCTACAAGAGGTCACTGTAACCCTTAGAAAACGTCCACACTCGTGTTGTAACCTTGAGCAGCAGTGCAACAGTGTAAATAGGAAGTATTTCTTTAACCAGAGGGTCAGGGTTCAAATCCCTGTCGTTGTGCTGTTCTCTAACACAACTATTGAGTGTTGCAAATGAAGAAATCATTTCCATATGGGAATTATTTAATCCTCACAAACAGAGCTAGTTCAATGGATGGGGGTGACAAAGCACCAAAATGACTGTAATATATTGTCATTACACCATATAAGGGCGTATTTGATATGGTAAACGTGCAATGCATGGATGAATATACTGTATATTTCTTTGGTTGCCCAGACAAAGAAATGTATGGTATGTTATCTTACATTGTGAGGCCACTTATGTTTGTCAGTTAGACCCCAGTGAGGTCTGACTCTTCAGACTGATTTATGGCTCAAATATTAGAAATCCAAAAGTCATGCGTCATTCACTGAAACAAGCTCATTAAAGTCAAATCACCAAAATCATGTTTATAAGCAATTCTCATAAATTAGTATAAGTCATAACATATCAAGGTAATAAAACAATGTTGTAGCTGTTTAAAGTGCAGGGTCTCCAGGACCCCAAACGACCTCACTGGGGTTACAATGACCTCATTGTTTCTTATCTGCGTGTTCATTAATGAAATATTGCTCAGACCTGCAGAACTTAATTTTAAATTCTGGTCCAAGATCTCAATATTTCTAATGGTGACACCTTCAACAAAGTATTGCAGCGAGCATATAGGATTATTCTGTAAACGGTATGAGACTGTGGTGGTATGGAAAGTGCTTTTGTTATTGTGTGAAATAGTCCCCAAAGTCCCTCCCGGCTCATTGTTGTTTTTAGAATCGACTGTGGACTGTTTTGAGTGTTAAAACATCTGTGGGAGCTGGGAGAAAAGTCAGAAATGTGGGGGTGCTAAGACACACAATAACCTTGTAAATGTAAATAACCTTGTAAATTTACTAAAACATGACATTGTTAAGTAAATTTAAAAAATTGACTACACATCAATATCAATTAGTTAGTTGTTCCACATAAATCCTGTAGACAAACACAGATGCAATCTGTAACATGCATGGTTCCCAAGGATCCTTGATATTCTTGGCATTTTGTGAGTTTGAGGGGAAAATATATATATATATAGGTCATTGAAAGGGCTTGAATTTATATATGTTGTACAAGAATAAAAATGTTAAGTTATTTTGATATTTTTGAACCATTAGTAAAGAGGCTGCGTGCTGTCTGCATGTGTGTCTCCCGCAACTGATATGCGTCTCAATCTCTGCCATGTCGGGTCCTTGAATTTGAGGGAATTAGGCCTGGAAGGTCCTTGAAAAAATCCTTGAATTTGATCTTTAAGAAGGTGTGGGAACCCAAGTTATGAAATCACTTGTTTTTACAAGTTGTTCTTGCCGAGAATAAACTCCATCTAAGTGTGTGGTAAAAGGGTGATCGTGTTTCACTGGAGTTGCATTCAGTGTGTTTGAAATGGTTAAATAACTTCAATCTGAGCAATAGAAAAAGAGTGAGGAGCTCTGTCCCAACAGCTAGCGAGGTCACTGGCCTGATCCAGGCACAGCTATCTGAAATCTCTGAGAGGTCTGTGCTGGTGAAGGCCAGTGGCTCTCTGTGCTGCTGTGGTTACAGCCTTAGATGGTAGTTTAAGCGGATGTGTCTCGATGGCATGCTAGAGTGCCTACACATAAAATCAATAGGGACTCATCTCTTCCTTCTGCAGTTAGTTTAGTTTGCTCATGAAATAATGCAAGTTATGCATTGCTTTCGGAAATGAATGCTTGACAGGTTTATGATGTTCGTAGCGTCTGTATGTATGTGTTGAGAGACTTATAGTAAGTATGGGACACGGTGCATTTTGAGGGTTTACCCTGACTTCAATGTCCATGGGAAACAGATCACTTCAATATGCGATGACCACATTTAACAGAGATAAGAAGATACAGAATTGCCTTCTGTGAAACTGACGTTTGAAAAAAGAAATTGAGCTACGGCTATAAACGCTGTCTATACAAGTCAAAAGTAAGTATGGTGTCATTAACATCAGCTTATGAATGTTTTTCAACTTAACCTTCACTATTACTTTGCTCCATGTTTTGTAAAACCGAACATGACTCATTTAGAATAACATATATTAAGTTATTGAGCTTCCATATGAACACATGAGTTGCTCCTCACAAATAAATTGTCTATGTGGGTCAAAGTGAATTTCCAGCCTTTTCCTCTCTGCTTGTTAATCCTTTATATAAACTGATAGTCTCGCGGAGATCAAGATATCTTTTTTAAGGGAGACCTTCGTGCAAGAAAGAACACATACATATAAAAGAAGAAGAAAGAAAAAGAAACAGACAATATAGATTAAAACACACAATATATACACAATACACAAATGATTTCCACATTAAAGAAAAAATTGTTACAAATAACAGTCAGTGAGCCTGGGTGTACGTTTTGAAATCTTCAGGAGATTCTTATCGGTACATGTGTAACCAGAAAAGATGGAAACTAACACAGACAGAAAACTAATGATAATAAAGTAGTATGATGTATGAAACAGTGTGTCACTGTTTGAATTATATATGTGGGTGTTAATGACCTAACAGAGTTCAAATGAGGGTTAGGGACGCCCAATTTAACTTATTCACTTTCACTGCATGTGATTGGTCCTCCCACTCAGAGTTAACAGCATATCTATAGTGCTTTCTGACTATTTTCTGGTCAGCTGGTACACTATCACTGCCTTTTTGGTACTAACTAAGCACAAATTCCTGAATTATTAGTAAATAAGATGATCATGCTCAAGTTGGAAGTATGAGAAGTCTTTCATGCGTTTCTCGAGCGGCATTATAACTCTTCTTTTGACTGTATCGCTCAGCTGCCTGTGTGTATTTAATGCATCTATGACTATATTATCTGATCAATAACAACTTCACTTCATTCAGTATGTATGATACATATTGCAAGAATATGTTTCTTTGAGGCCATCCGTGGTTCATGGATACATTTACAATAATGATACTGGCTCCATATGGTGATCAGGGACCGTTTAATAGTGACTTACTTGAGACCAGAACTTATCAATGTGAGGAAAAGTATCAGCTAGAAGATTCAGATTTAGTGCTTTGCAATTTGAGAATCAATAATTTAGACAGGTTTCATAAATGTTGGCTCTCCCACATATTCTTTCTCTCTGGGTCTCAAGGAAACTCGACTGTTCTGGTATTCATGGAGACTTCCAGTGTCCGGGGGCAGCTCTCAGAGGCTCTCGCAGATCATTTGGAGCGAGATACCAAATGAGTCAATTGGGAGATATAACACTGAAATAGCTAAGGTCATTATGTAGTTCTGTGAAACAGACCTAAACTTAAACGTAACTTATTTCAGGTAATGACATTTATTCAAAGCTAAAAAATAAAAGAAAGAAAAGAAGATGAAATGAAGTGTTGATTGTAATCAAACTAAAAGTTTTCACTCTTTTTAAAATTTCTGTTAGTGTATATGCATTTTGACTCTTAAATGACACTAAACATTGTGTGTTTAAATACAATGTCTGGGAACCAAATTAAGATGACTAAATTCTCTTTCAATAAATTTGTAATATCCTACATTTTAAGATATGCATATATACTGCTGTGAGAAATAACTTATTACATAACACTGAGTTTAGTTTAGTTTAGTTTAGTTTATTGATATGGACGTCACAGTAGCATTAGAATTGTAACATACATTTGTGCACAAGAACCAGATGCACTGTGTTTTGTGTTTGTAGTCAAATGCTTATCAGATGAGATAAGAACTTTATTTATCCCGAAGGGAAATTGTTGTGCAACAGTTGCAATACACAGTAGGAGACAGTATAAGATGCAAAAAATAATACAAAAATGTACAAATAGTGCAAAAATGTTTTATACAATATATATATATATATATATATATATATATATATGAAGAAACATTTTAAAATAAGATGAGCTGAGATGGTGTAAGGTGCAATATTTACAACAAAGGAAATACATACAAAAAAAGTACATCCATAAAATACCACAAATACATCCACAAAATACTGGTGTGTCTACAGGGGAATTAGGTGTGAGATGTTGTTTCTCTTAGTGTCTATGAGCCATGTTTCACACTTACACTTATAACAACATGTTAGGTCAGCCATTTGCCAAAAAGTGGAGCCCTGCAGGCTCTTGTGTCACATTCCTTGTTACGTAATACATAATAGCAGTGCCAACATTACCACGTGCCAATACACCCTAAATGAGCCAGATAATTAACTGCATAATTGATGTAACTGCACAGAGCATGACACTCTGAATGAGGCCTACAAGCCGCAGATAATCAGAAACGTGAAGTTATTGCAATGTATTTTAAGATCCACCAAATTCTTCTTCTGCTTTTTATTTATCAGAAAAGATCACCGACAGGCAGGTAATTGTTATGCAAATAGGTGATAAATGGAGCATTGCTGTGAAATGAACTGGAGAGTGACAAAATCTTTACAGCCAGATTAAACAATCACAGATGCTACCAAATGTTGTTTACACTAAAATGGAGTGCGACAGGATGAGCATGGTAATGTGTTTGGAAGGGGGAAGTTCCCAATTTGGTCAACAGATGGTGGCAGTAGGCTGAAGATAACGCTCACAAAATGAGGTGTGCAGTATGTTGCAGAAGTGGTTCATTGTTACATAAAGATAAGTATAAATGCCTTCAGATTTGGACATTGTGTTGTAAACAGTGACTTTCCAAAGCCTTAAAAAGCTGAGCAACAGCTTTATAAAGGCGGCTTCTGAAGATTTGGGTAGATCTCCCTTATTGCACGAAATAAACAGAGAGCAATAAAGGTAATTTAATTCATGACCATAATGGTCATAATCCTCAAAACAGTAGGTTGTTCTTGCTACTGAATGTGTCATTTCTCAGACATGATGCTGCTGTACCAAAGAATAGAAAGTTATGTGTAATATTGGAGCCGTTCAGAGATGTGCATCATTATCCCAGCTAATGAAAACAGGTTTGGTTACATAATGAAGTAGATGAATAGAATTTGATAAACATACGAAAGGAAAACAGACTTTCACAAGCATTGAATTAAGTGAATAACATGACAACCATTTAAAATGCATTAGAAACTATTGGCACTTTATTACAATATCTTAAAACAATATTACCCTCTATATTGAAGCTGGGTTTCCAACTGTAATAATGGGAAGAAGAAGAAGAAGAAGAAGAAGAAGAAGAAGAAGAAGAAGAAGA
>CALSCE010009779.1:9635741-9662122 GCA_943593645.1 Bovichtus variegatus
AAGAAGAAGAAGAAGAAGAAGAAGAAGAAGAAGAAGAAGAAGAAGAAAGGATTATTGTTCTCTGTGTTATAGATGTGTGAGAAAAGAACTTCAGCGCCTCAGGCTGCTTGAGGGTTCAGGAACCATAATACTTTTTTTCTCCGGATTTATATTTCAATTACTTTTTTTTTTATAGATATAACACTTTTTCATCTTTGCACAGTTTTTCTTTTCTGCAACAAAAAATCGAGACATTTTACCTTAGAGTGTGCCATATTATGGACAAACAAATGACATTCATGCTGTTTGTCTCTATGTTTGATCAGACATGACCTGCAACATAACACTGCAGCACCAACAGTACAACTTTGACTGATAGTCACAGTCATCTGGCCTTGAACAGCTGTTGTTGTAATGTGCATTCAAACCAGCAGGTGGCTCTGAAGCTTCCTTTTTTTAGTGAAGAAGATCCATTATGATCCATATCACACCACCTCTTGTGATATTCCTTGATGTAAGACATTTTAAACATGCAAAGATGTTTGAAGTGGCTGTTGTGGAGAAAGTTGGCCTAATGTGTATGTATGTATGTGGATGACTGACAAAAACTCTGCTACATCACTGCCTTTTTATGGTTTGCCAATGTCATTTTTACTTATCATGACTATTATTTATTTCTTAATTGAATAATACATGTGTGTGTGTGTGTGTGTGTGTGTCAAAGCGATGGGACCACAGCAGAAGACAAACATTATTCAGCCATTGTTGTGCCAGCTGTGGTTTTGAATCTGACATCCTCCCGTAATCTGTTCTAATATATAAAGTTAAACATAAAAGTGGAGTATTTTTGAGTTACAATGGCTAAACATTTGCCATTATTGATCCTGGTGAAGAGAAATCCCCTAAAAGACCACATTGTGAGTACCTGCGCGTTCACGTGCGCGTGCACGTACGTGTGAAAGTGTAGGCCTACATGGGATATAATAGCCTTTTGTTTTAATCCACACAATAAAAGCGAATAAAAACGAATAGTATTCCCAGTGTAATTGCAGTACATCTACTTGTGTATCTTGCAGTAGCCAGTTTTTTGCCGTTGCATAACTGTCAGGTAGGTTATTATAATGATGTGCACGTTGCGATTTTTTTCCCCCTCCACCAAATCCAATCACACCCTCCCCCATCTCAAGTACAATTACGTGTTGGGTGACGTTTCAGCATGCGGAGGAGGGCGCTGGGCAGGGACCACTTGGACCAAAGAGGACTAAACGCTATTTCATTTCAGCGCAGAAACAACGCATTGAAGGCAGTGGACCAGGGCGCCGTGCTGAAGCCTAGCCCATTGTCTCCTTCAAACAGAGCCACTGAGGAAAACGGGTTTGACCAAAACAGCGGTGTAGCCCATAAAGGAGTGTCCAAGTGGTAGGCATTGCGGGTTTGTAAGCCACAGAAAAAAAGGGCCCTGGACAGATCTGGCCAATAACGGAAAATGAATCACAGTCAAGTTTTAATAATATGAGCAAGAGCCGCGTTTTGTTGCAATTGGCGACCAACTATTGATGCTTCTGCGCCGATCGTTTTCCACACCATCAATTCGCGCGGACTTCTTTTGTTCGCATCGCTTGAATCCCAAATTCTAGTCTGCATATTTGTGTTGCCGTTGTAACAAGAAAAAAAGAAAGAGGAAAAAAAAAAAAAAAGAGTTAGTCGCTCCAAAAACAAAAAAAACAAGATGAATTTCCAGTCGAGCGTCCCAGTGTCCGGTATCTCGCAGCAGTCTCAGCCAGCCATGCCTACACCAGGCACGGTCCCGGCGCCAGTTCCCGTCCCAGTGCCCCAGTCCATCCCGTCCCAGTTCGGATCCGGATCGTCTGCAAGCTCAGGGGCCGGCCAGTTCGGTTCGGGGACTGTTTCGGGCCAGGCTGCCCAACCCGGCTCAGCGGGCTCGCAGTTTGTTTTGTCCAACTCAGCGGCCATCAGGGCAGAGATCCATCGGTTCGAGTCTGTCCACCCGAACATTTACGCGATCTACGACCTGATCGAGCGCATCGATGCCCTGCCCCGGCAGACCCAGATCCGAGAGCATGTAATCCGGTTGGGGGGGGGGGGGGGGGGGGGGGCGGCGGTCATATTGGGTTTTCTCTGTCGTTTGCTGCTTCTCATTCATTGAGGGTTGGGGGGGTAGGGTGGTGGTGTGTCTGTTTTGAGGGGGTGGGGGGGTCTCCTTTCCCTTCCTTTTATGTACACATTGTCATGGGCGCATAGCACAGTGTCAACAATCACACTTTAAGGTTTTGGAGGTTGGGGGCGTAGCCGATTTTCTTGTCCTGCTCGAGGGGGGAATTGCCTCCGTACACTGCAGTGTTAACAACACAATGTTCAATTGCACTCACAAGAGGCAGCCTGTGCGATTGTAATGACTGTCACTGCTGTTTAATGGCATCTGCTAAAGGGATCACTGTTTTCACATCTCATGCGCTACAATTTGACCTTATTTTTATTATTTTTTTTAACCCATGCCAGTGGAAGAAGAGGCAACCAATGCTAAGTCACATGTTGCATCAAACTAATGGTTGTTCTGAACAATGCAGAAGCACACACACACACACACACAGAGTTGTGACACAGGGTGCAGGAGAGAAGAAATGATGTGCCATTAGAGATGACATGATGGACGTCATTGAGTGCGGTAGAAAGCCACTCAGTGGGTATAATCTACACACACTGGAAATCAAGTCCAAATGCTATTATCTGACCAGGGAAGGATGACAGTGACTGTAAACCAGCTACAGCAGCTTGTCAAATACAAGTGAGGATGATGCACTGTCAAGATGCGTACAGTTTAAATTATGGTGGCGGTTTCTCGTGTGTTTCCGCCTGCTACTCACCCTCCCATGTATCTAATCGATGGCAGTGTGACACAGCACTCAGTGTACTGTCCATCAAAGTCAGCTGTCAGGGGTCTGGAGGAGTATTACAGCATCCGTCTGAATGTACACATTTACACCACTGGGTCCAATACTGTAGCATTATCTGCATACTACATACATTTGCATACTGTCAAATAAAAGGCTTCAAGTTTTAGAATTAGAATTTAGAAGTTCTAGAATTTGAGCAAGAATATGGAGTATCAGTAAAAAAACAACTTTTTGGCAGAAATTACAAGTTGGCAGTGAAGGAGTGAAATAGTAAATGTAATGTAATCTCTTCAACAGTTTAATATTTCAGTATTTTTTTTATTTTCACCAAAAATATAGCAATTTTTATTAGCATTCAACTACTATAGTGTGCGTGATGCATTAAAAGCATGCCAGTGGCAAAGATTTATGGGAAACTATGTTTAAAAAAAAAAAAAAAAAAAAAAAAGAAGCTCTATGCAGCTTTATGGAAGTTATTGACATGTTGGCTTTAATGAAGATAAGTAATATAGACAATATTCCAAAATTGTTATGAACAGACCTCAGGATTGTCAGAGGTAAAACTATTTACCTGGAAAAAATCTCAATGTGCAGTCAACGCTTTACATGCTTCAGGATGTTACATTATATGTCAATAACACTCCAAGCAGGGACATATCTTGTACTTGATGTTTAGCCTTTGCTGATTTTATTAAATAATATTTGTGAGTTTTGATATTTACCTTGATTTACCGCACTCAGCATAACGGTCACCACACCATAAAACATCTGAAGGCAGAACCAGGTGCAGTGTCCATAGGTTAAGGAAAGATCAGAATGTGAAAATGAAAGTCACCCTTGTGTGAAAATAATAAATCAACTGGTGGGGCTGCGGTGTCTCAGTTGGAGGAAAAGGATGATTCTCCCTTTTTTTTCTGATGCCTTTAGGATTGTTGCATCACTTTCTCAATGAAGGCATGTCTTTATTCTGTATCTTGGTAGGACACGTGAGCTTTTTGCGAGTTATCTCGTAGATGTACCTCCTTTTTTAAAAAAAATAGATTATTGCTTGCATTATTTACAAATCTGTGAATCTATTGATACAAGTGTTTGGTTTGTTCTTCCTAAAATATAAGCGATTACGTCAACTCAAGGCAAACTCCACCAGCAAGCAAAGTTAGGCGTCATACATTTAAAAAAGCATCTTGGTGTCGTGTTGCAGTTACAGATTTATATTTTCCTAAAATGGCCCTTTAACAACCATCAGAAAAGATGGTGTGTTAGCATTTTTTTATATATATATATATATATATATATATACAGCTATGTAATATACAAGCTCATGAATATTGGGTCATGTCTGAAGGCCGCTGTACCCTTTTTTTTTTTTGTTTGTTTGTTTGTTCTCAAAACACAAAATATGGGCTGCATTAATGTCTACTGCGGCTTCTGTTGGTCAGAAACTGGCCTTTCTGTGACACTTTCCTCACAGTGTCTCCCTGTGTGAGTGTCGAACATGAACACAAAGATGAGAAACAAGCCCCTGCTTTCTGACTCTGGAGTGCTGCATGCTAAACCCGATGCTTTTTGTTGATGTTGGAGATTAGAAAGCTCTCAGTAGGATATCACATCATCTGTATTTGTTCGGGGTATCTTTGGGAATAAAAACAAAACTGTGATAGTTGTGGCACTGTGTCCACACCTGCAGGCTTATACAAAATGTTTAAACTGGGAAATGTTTAACCCCAAAGCGAAAAAATTCACAGCTACAACAACAAAACAGCAGAAATGCAAAGTACACTCCCTGTAACCGTTTATTTATGAATCTGTTCAACACATTGTTAACTTGGGGTTAACTTTGACGTTCTATGTATGAAGAATGGTGGTGAATTGATATTTCTAAGCATAGACCGTAATGTCAGAAGGCCTTCAAAAAAAAAAAAAAGAAACATTGCATTAGCTTTGATGTACATTCTGGTGCTTTTGCATTCTGTTAAATGAGATGCAGTTGCCTTAATTACTGTAACTTCAAGAGGTTTTGAAAAAGCTGCAACAGGAGACAGTGGCCGACTAGTCTTCACCTGCACTGTGGATCTGCAGAGCTGTTCCTCTTCAATCTTGCATCATTGCAGAGTCTGTTGCTAAGGAACCAGGGGCTCATGCATTTAGCTGAAAATGCTGAACAAAGAGTGAATATAAATTACAGCCCTTACAAAATGTATTCGTATTATTACTAAGGTTTCCCTTTTTTGTTTTGTGGATTAACAAGACCTTCATATGATGATGACATGCCATGTTCTTTTTGCCTCACATTCTTCTATTTGCGGTCATTGATATTCAGGGTGCTGCTTGGTGTTTGTGCCAATTCATATTGCAATTCCAAATTAAAAAAAATATTTTCTCTATTTAAAAAAAAAAAAAGAAGAACAAAAACTATTTGTGAATACAGAACTAAAGGTCAAGCTGATCTATATAAGAACAGTGTGTAATTGATGATGAGCTGTGAGAATAACCAGACAAGGAAAATGTGCAAGCAAAATGGCAGTGCAAAAAATATAGCAAAAGCAAAGTGTTAAGTGGTTGGCAAGTGGATTCACTTAAAGTCTTGAGGATGTTTCACGACTAATCCAAGAGGCTTGGATGAGCATGGCTGGGTAATCTGTTTTCGAGGCCCCCGGAGCAAAAACCTACTTTTGGGCCTGTTGCCTCCAATTTCCCAAAAGGTACAGTGCACACAGCACACTATGGATGGCAGCTTCAGTACATTTTGCACAGAGGCCCAGAAACCAACCAGTGCTCCTATACAGGAAATTACCTGGCTGAGGGTTTTATGTTTGTCAGTTTGTGGTAATTTGTTGAACACATCTCAAACAAATAATGCAAATAATCTGCTGACACGTAGTGCAGCTGGGACTTTTGGGGGCTTGCCTTGGTTTGTCATCACACTCACAGAACCTCTGTGATCTGTGACCTTAATGACCAAGAACCTTTATTGACTCCATTGCTAAAATGACTCTAAAATCCCCAGGATTAGATGGTGCGGTTGCCAGAGTGGCAAACCGGTCCTTTTATCAATCGGGTTAAACTTAAACTGTTTTCAAAGGCTATGTCGGTTAAACTTTGTCTTCAGTCTGGGAATACGTCTCGGAGTGGCCTTCATCTCCACGTGAGCAACCAGCTAATGTGGCACTCTTTGTAACTTTGTCCCATGATGGTTTTAGTAGTTTTTTTGGAACTCGTGAGACACACTGATCCTCAGATTGACTTACGCTAACCCTAAAAAAATTCTAAAGAGCAAAGATTTACACATAGGGACAACAATGCAATTCAGGACAGCATTAACCACTATTGGAATAATCAATTTATTCTATAAAATCAAAGATATATATATGAAAAATAAATAAAAGTAAACCATTGGAAAAAATCAATTGGTGTAATTATATTCAATCTGATAAAAACTAAAGTTTGTTGAGTACATATGGAAACATGAATAATGAGTTGTAGCTCCGCCTCTTTCATTAACAGCCACATCTGTTATTTTTCTTGATATTGCCGGTTTAATCATTGCAACAATTACGCTGGCAAGTCTTCTTGCCAGTGGCCATCTTTAAGCCTCACTGTGAAGTGACACTGATGATGCTGCAGAAAGTTGAAGTTTGTTGCCAAACCAACGAAGGACATAAACAATAATAAGAGAAGTTGTTCATGTACTTCAGTAGTGTTGCACAACATGTATTGTGTTTTGACTGGACAAAACAGTTTCCCTTTTGTCAAGTTGTTTTTTTTTACCTCAACAGTCTTCTTAATACACCAGGATTAGTTCAGATAGACATGCTTCAACATGCATCTGGCAAGACACTGGATACCATGTGTAATTATTGTTCCTCATAGCAGATAGATTCATGTATTCATCAAACTAATATTATTTGTAAATGTGGTTTGTACTTTCTCTAAATGAAATAGATTAGTGGGTAGTGCTTTTATACCCAAACTACAGTTGAAGCCTGGATTTGGTCAGGGACTTGCTTGGGGGGAGATTATATACATGACTGGTTGTAAATAGAATAAAATCCAGATCACTGAGATATGAAGACAGCTGCAGAGATGGTATCTGTCTGTACTGTGATTCCAGTTATATTTTTAGATGTTCGTCAATGTGGAGGAGTGTTCCATTAACAAGATGTCCTGGGAATAGTTTTCTTTGGGTCTATTTGCAATGGGAGTTCTGATTGCTGCATTAATTTATATTCTAATTAACAATGCGTAATGTTCTTTTAGATTTCTATGGATGTTCTTTAGGTATCTGAAAAGATATGTGGATGTATGCATGCAAGTGTATATGAAGTACAAAAGCACCTACAGATTGTATGATGTAGCAAAGAGAAAGAGCTGCACAGGTCAGTGATGGACAGGTTGAAGTAAATGTTTTACACTTTTTATTTTTTTTTGCCTCAAAGTGGCTTCACACTTTCTCAAACGCAGGTTATGATTTTGGACCCGTGGATAGTTCCTTTTGCCGAGTGTTATGACGGGACATTGCTGTAATGTTATCTCGCATCTTGAGCAATAACTGTTGTTTTTGTAAGAAAAAAAAAATGCGAAAGCTCACGCTGACATCCATATTTCCAACTGACAGTCCAATGTCAGAGCAAGGGCAGTCGCCTAAATCCACTGCTACTCAAGAGGGGTGCTTGGGATTTCAAGAAAGGACCAATAAGCCTGCACAATGGGACATTGTGTGTTCAGATAGCAACAGGGACATAGAAAAAGCACACAGACTGAAACATCACAGCTCTCTGTCAGCATTGTGTGGCACCTAAGCTGCTCCCTGGTACACGCCACATCTCTCTTGGAGTCAATTGCCAAGGAGAGTGAAGCAGAGTCCTCATCTGCTAAAAAGCAGAGAATGATGATGATAATGCATCTTTCCACTCCTACTGAAGCCAGATTTTATTTCCTCCATAGCCAGTGAGATTATAAAACACTGAATGATCTTAATTAACACTGTTTTCATTGACCACATGCTGTCATGATGCAGCAAAGTTCTGTATAATACAGCTTTTGTAGTTTTTAATTCAAGAATTATGATGGAAAACACAGTCCTGCTTAATAATCATTAAACATGTAACACAGGCTGCGTTTCCAGAGATTTTGGAATGAGTTGTGGCTGTTTTTAAAGGTTGAAATGTGTGTGCGTGCTTGTGGGTTTTGAATATGATTTGAGGAACTGGCCTTACAGTTGTCACTGTGGGCCATCTGTGTCAGGACAAATGCCGCTGCTACTTCTGGCAAGTGTAGTCCTAACAATGTGCTCATTATTTTTCAAAACTGTATCTGTGAATATGGATTAGAAACAGTTAGAGAGTTAGAAATGTCAGTCAATACCACCAGCTGCGACGCTTACACGGTATGTCAATGTAAATTGCTGTTAATGTGGAATGCTGTTGTTTATAGAGTAGCCCAGTAAGTATTTACTAGTTGTAGATCTTGTGCCTAAATAAAGCCTCATGTAAATACATCTGTGAAGCATGGAATAGGCCCAACTATGGCCTGTTCTTTTTCATTTTTCTGCGTACTGAGTCACAAAGAAAGCGGAGGTTAAACGCTGATATTTGTATCTCCAAGAAATTTGTGGATACTAATTATTTTCCCTTTTTATTCCGAGGCATTTATCTATAACACCTACAATTTGTAGCATTCTGAGCAGCATTGGGTTGAAATCCTAACCCTTTTATGCCACAAGTCCGACATATTTGCAATAGAAATGTTCTTGAACCACCATCAAGTTCATTAATACATGTGAAATGTTATTTAAATGATCAACAGGATTTGACATTCTCAAGGAATTGTTGGACATCTCGCTCATTCGATTTTTACACGCCGCATTTCCACTGAATGGCACGGCTCCACATAAAATATATGATGATTGGTCAGATTTACAGATGTTAGTGGCTGTAATTTTGAACTTCGGACAAAAGCAGCTGGCTGTTTCCCTCTGCTTCCAGTCTACATGCTAAACTAAACCAGCATGAAGCCTCCTGGCTCCAGCTCCATACTTGACGCACGGACATGGGAGTGGTACAGTCATTTTCTTCCTCTTGGGGAGATGACGAAAAACTGTTACATTCTTACAATTGATTTTAAAAGTCATTTGGGCAGTTTTTGGCTTTTAAAGATAGAACCAAGTGTTGAGCCTCGGTTGTACTCCCACGTGTTTTGGAATCCCTCTCTGATGAAGAAATGTACGTCGTGCCGACCTTGGCGTGCTTGCGGATAAGGAAAGTACAACATCAGCTTTAGAGAAACACTATTGGAATTCTGTCACTGTAAATAGCAGTCTAGGATATCTGTTATTTTGCTGCCAGTGAACATTTCTGAAAATTAAGAGATGCACAGATTACCCAGAAAACACACATTTCAGTAGTAGAAACAAATGATCCTGTGTCTGTAGGAGGGGAGAGCTCCTCTGCTATATATTTTGTCTTCGCGGTCCTACAACACCCCTATCAAGCTCTCAGTTGAGCCACTTTGATTTGATGTGATGTAACGCAGATTAATCCGAACACCTCAAACGTGCGTGTCAACTCGCCCAAGCGGGCATTGATAAAAGTATACGCTTCTTTTTGATTTCCCATTCACTTTAAGACATTGTCAGATCCTCCCGTCTGCAGAAACTAAAGCACCTCTATGTTGAGCGTAGCAAGTATCAGGTTCCAGCCCTGTTTTCAATCCTTGAGAGTCAGTGTTGAAAAAACACTTCACATCACATTTGTGTCACAGGTTTATTCTCGGGAGTTTAGTAGTAACAGACTTTACCCCGAACAGATGCACATCAGATAACATGGTCTGCACGTGCCCCACTCTCAATAGACTCCCTGTTATGTGATTTAGCCTATAAAGTTTCTCACATCTGCAGCTTCAGAGCATTCATTCCATCCCCATTGAAATGCATTTTAACATGGCAGCCGACTCTTGACCGTGGGTCAGCAGAGATGAGCTGAATTGGCGAGCTGTAAACAGAGCGCTGGTCTGAAGGCCTGGGAGGTCCGCGGGGTCAGAGTGCCATTTCTGCATCAGCCCTGCTGTCCTCGTCTCTGCTGCAGCACCATGGCATTGGCTTATTGAATGTGACGCTATCCTCCACAACAGAATGTCCTCCATTGTGCTATTGAACAAAGGCTCTCTCTCTCCCACTGATGGACAGCTAATTTTTTTCTTGTGTTCTGAATGTGGAGGGGCGCGGGTGAGCTGGTCAGGGTTTTCTTTTTTAAAGGAAAATTTAGAGTACCCTAATCTCTTTTGGGCAGAAAGTAGAGGGTTGTTTTGTCTCTGTTGTATTCTGACATTGTTAATGGGCTGTGTGGAGTAGTTCTGATCTCATGCTTTATTGAAGGGATGAGCCATTGATATTCTGAGCTCAGTTCGTTTTGAATCACTGGGTTTTCAATACAGAATAAGATATGTTTGTCAGACCATACGTGAATCTGTGGTTGTTCAGCATGAAGCAGCTTCATTATGGATGGAAAAAAAAGAAGAATACAAAGAGCTTCTGCGGATATATGGTGATGTTATATGTTTGATATTCTCTCTCTGCTGTGTAGACATTGTTGAATTATAACTAGAAGGCCAATTGAGAGGATCTGACTTTTACAATTAAATAATAAATTCACCATAGTATGGACACCACCATAGTCTTTTGATACCATCTTAGTAGAGCTGAAACAATGAGTCTTTCTTTAGTTTAAGTCATTATTATTATTATTATTATTATTATTATTATTATTATTATTATTATTATAAGAGACATTTATAAAAATAAAAAAAAAGCAAAAATACAAAACAATTGTGATGGGCAGTTTTCACTATTTTCTTTTCATTTTATAGACCAATGCTTGCTTTAAAAATATTAAAATTATCAATGAATCTGCCAATTATTTTCCAGATTAATCAATTTACCCATAAAATGTCAGGAAAAAAGTTAACAATTAAAATTTCCCACAAACCCAAACATATTCAGTTTACTCTCCTGTATGACAAAGAAGAGCATTTGCTTACAAAAATGATTCAATCAAAATAGTTGCAAATTGTTGCCGCTCTACAATCCAATGAATTGATGAATCCAGAAACTAATAGGCAGATAAATGAAAAATGAATACAATCGTTAGTTGCAGTCCCACATCTGAGGTTGTACTCATTGTGATGTTTATAATTCCCTCTATTAAAGTCGTCTTGTTTTCTTTTTTTACGGCTGGGACAGCGGTCAATTAAATATGCCAGAGGCTCTTGTTTTTTTTTTTTTTTTTTTTTTTTTTTTTTATTTTTTTTTCAATTTGTGCATCATCCATATCCTATGGTGGAAGTGCTCATGTTTCCTGCCAGTGGGGTAGGGCTGGAAGCAGATGGCTGCTGACAGAGGAAGGGGTTTGGAAAGCCGTGAGTGAGCAACAGATGGAAAGGCGCATATGCCTCCAAGTCCCCTCAGCCTGCCAACAGTCCCGTGACTAACTGTGGGAAGATTCTGGCCTCATCCAGGTTGGGGATGGATAGAGGATCATGGTGAAGAATGAAGCGTCCTTAGAATGGAAATGGTTATCTGAGACCAAATTCAACTCTGGATGAGTGCATAATCGTGGCATCTACCTGGAGTGCAGTTGCATTATTTATTTTTTAAATCATAAAACACTTTTTTAGAAAAGCAAGCCGTGACCTTATTTTAATTATCCAGTTATTTAGGAAAAGAAGACATAGACACAGGGACTTTTCTGGCCCTCTGGGAGCACATTATCTTCACTGAAGTGTGTAAGACTATAATGCTGAGTATGAGTAAGACGACATACAGCTAGATTTATTGTTAGAAGACAGCTACTCCTGCTTCTGGGGAGAAATATAATTGAGTACACACGGGCTATTTAAAGGTTTCAAGGCTGTGGAAATTCTATGTAATTCGTTAAACGTCTCAGGGACATGTCACAGTTTTTCTGCGTCAGTCAATCTTCAAGGAGTTTGTTTCCGCGTGAGGTTGATTGAGTGATTCACGAAAGTTAGTGTTCTGCTGTGTGAATGAATATGTGTTGTTCCTCTTCTGGTAGTGTTACTACAACTTCAGTGTAACTGAGGGTAACCCCCCCCCTCCCCCACCCCATAAGCATCAGATGTTTTAAAGAAAGAAATGCACACAAACCAGTTTTTGTGAGGATATAATTATATAATCATTCTATCATACTCATCTCTTGCCTCCATAAGGGAACACCCATATGGTGTGTGTTATAGTAGTTAAGGCTACATGTGTGCATGCAGCAGTTTGACATTTGCTCTCACTTGGCTGTTAATAGAATATCTTCCTCTCTATATCTTATCACTACTTCTTCACAGTTTATTTTCACTGAACCGAGAATAGCGTAAGCGTCGTCAGCATTACTTTTCTGGGGTTAGCCCTCTTGTCAGTACAGCTTGTTTAACATGTGCCAGCTGAGCGTTATCACCCAGTTCTTACATTCCTTTTGTAGATGTCATTGTTTTTGATGGTGTTGTGGCATGTCCTCTGGCCTTGTGCTCGCTGCCTTCAAAGGATTCACTCGGGCAACATGCCAGGTGCTTGTTTCCCCAGTTTGTTTTGTTGCTGAATGTGGGAAAGTACATGTCATAGTTGTAATTTTTAGAAAAGAAATGTTGCAGGGGACACTTGGTTCTAACAAAGTATCTGTATCTGTTACTCCGCTTAAGTCTGGATCAGCAGAGATCATTTTGGTCACTTGTTTTGTGAATCATAATCAAACTCTTAAGGAGAGGTTGTTGTTAAGTTCAATTCTGTGGGAATCACTTAGAGAGGAAATGTAATGTGACCCCCCCCGTTTACTGTTTATACACCCGTTTCCTGCTTTCCCCCGACTGGAATAACCTGAAGTTGTTCCACTGCTGAATTCCCCCTGGCCATGACCCAGGATTCATGTCATGTGGTGGGGTATGTGAACTGCATGTACAACAACCCCTCTAGGAACACAATCGCAGTTCCCATTTTGGACCCGACATCTGAGCACAGGACATCGGCTCCAAGCTGTAAAGACTTACTTCCTGTGGCACTCTTTGGCTAAATGGTGTCTACTCTTTTCAAGTTTTAGTTTGTGTGTGTTTCCTTTGTGTGAGTCAAGAGAGCTCTAACATTCATGTTTTGAAAGGACCCTTTCATCAGTGGTGTATAGACATGATGCTGCCCGTAACTGATAACTGCATTATTAATGAGATAATACCTTGTGCCCGTGGAACATTTTAAAGTCTGAAACATTTCTATTTCGCGAGTAAATAATGACTTGTGGTGAGCAAAAAAGAAGTGGAGCCTCTGGCAACAAGACAGCACATTTATCTTAAGGTTCAGCCAAAATTATAGTAGGCCACAAAAGGCCAGGACACAAGAGGCCAACAGCAAAAATAAGAAGGCAAACACAAATAAAGATCTGAATAAGTAATTCATAACCGTCGTATTCTTAATAGCCTGCCAGTTAGGGGCGATGTTACTATGGAGATTTGGCCTCCAGAATGCTACAGTGTTTGCCGAGCACCATTTGGTCCTTTTTTTAAAAAAAAATCTAATTTAAATATAGTTACTGATATTAGACAGCGCTGTAAACCGAGCGGCTCTATCATCCTCTGTGTGAACGGACACTCTGCAGTGGCCATTTGATATAAGCCGTTCAGAGTCTTGCTCAGGGCTGTGTCAGTGCAGCTTCTCCGGTTTGGATGATGAGATTTTCCTCATTGAGGAGTCTGGTGTGAAAAGTGCACTGTTCAGCAGCCTGACGCTGTTCTCAGGAGATGAGCTCTGCCCTGATTTTGTGTTTGCGTACTGGAACGAACTGCTGGCCTCAAATGAAATACTCCACAGCTAAAAGGGAGAAATTATGACACTTGTGTTGCCACGCACTACATCTCAGGCCCTGTTGTGCTCTTGGGCCCATTCTGTTGTGAAATTGGACCAACTGGTGTCTAGAGATGCACCCTGCTGCTGTGTTAAACCATAGTGAGCCATTTGTAATCATTTTGCAATATTTACACGACATTTATTTCCTCTGTAAATTGGTTTCTTAGTAGCACCGTGCTGATGTCTTGCAGGGCTCTGTATCATTTGTCCAGTTGCGAGTAGTGGCACCAAACATATGTTCAAAGCGAGGGACAACTCTCATTCCTAATGTTTGTGTAGGGCCTCTCTGAAAATATTCACACTACTTTTTGTGGCTTTTCAAATATGTGGCTTCAAGAGACCGTCCACTCCAAAAAAGGTATCTTTTGTTGTGTCAGAATCTAGCATGAAATCTGGCTCTGGCCTCAAAAAAAAAAAAAAGAAAGAATTGGCAGCTAATGTAGGTCCAAGCTAATTCAAAGCTACATTTTGTCTGTTAACACAATAAAACAAATCTTCTTGTTGTCTCTGCATGCCAATAGGGCTTTTAGTAAATAGGACCCTACATTTAGTGGGCTGGCGAGTAAGAGCTTGGGCATGATTAGTGGTCCACTTTCAAAACCAATCCTTTGGCCACACTCACTCACCCTCATGGATTGTCAGATGTCACGTTTGGGGGAAAAGTCCATCTGACTGAAATCTCAGTTTAATCTTTTAGGGCAGACATGAGTCATTTAACATCAGCAGCCCCGTGGACATGTCCTAGTGTCTGATATGAGTCTCCCAGGCAGAGAAGCGGGGAAGTCAGTGTATTGTTATACTTTTGCAGTGTAACTCTGGTGATGCATCCTCGTTGGTGGTTGAGTGTAGTGCAGATCTGGCGGTGGATGGGTAGGCAGTGGCGTGTGTTATGTAACACAAGTAGGTGGCAGGAGTAGCTCTGCGTGAGTGTGTATGTGTGTGTTTGTGGTGTGCATGTGGTACTCTTTGGATGTGTGAATTTCCCCACACACAGGCCTTTGCCCTGACCTGGATGGGTGTCTGCTGAGTGCAATACCCTCGAGGAGATGGATGTAATGGGAGTTTTGGTTTCTGGGGGTGGGAGGGCCAAGGTATTAGAGCGGTGTCATGTTGTGACAGGGGGTCAGGAATTGGGGTTGTGGGGGTGAGTTTGCCGTCTAGGAAACCTCTTAACACTGCTTGTCTGGCAGAATCAAGCTATACCATTTTCTAGGATTATAACCTTTTATTTTAACTCCGTCCTCTCAATATCTCTATAGCCTCTGTGCAGATAATTGCCCCTGTATCGCACTGACCGCTGGCCCAGACCCCTTTTTGTTTGCTGCTGGTTCAGGACTAAACGTCCTTATTTCTGTCAACGAAAGGATCTGATCTCAACAGATAAATCCTTCAGAGGGCAGGTCAACCTGAGGTTATCCAAACCTGAGCTACTAGTGTGGTATATTCGGATAGATGGGATAATCCAGCACTATTTCTTCTCTAAAACAGCTACACACTGTACACAGGTCTGTTTGCAGCAGTGCTCTTTGTGCAATCACATGCGAGAGAAATTGTAACCTTTTAGTCATCCCTAAACATTAATTCAATCACTTTCTATCTCCATTTAGTTAATGGAACACTTCCTAGCATGCACAGGGTGAAAGAATGCGTAGAAAAGTAATCGGTCATTGTACAAACGCACTCAAACTGATCTGCATGTTCTCTGACTTGGTAACAAGTTGGATCTTAAACAATTGGTCTATTAATTGATTAAAACTATTTTGATACCTATTTAATCACTTTTTCATGCAATAATGCAAATTGAATCTTCTCCAATGAGAGTATTTGTTGTTTTTCCTTGTCATATATCATAGTAAAAGGAATATCGTTTGGGGTGTGGACTAATGTTCAGATAAAACGATACATTTGAAGATGCCATCTTACACTCAGGGGTTTATAGTGGACAAATGTCACTTATACGATTTATTCATTTTTTTATAGATTAAGATTAATTAAGAATGTAGTCAGCAGATTAATTGTTATTTGCAACCCTAGAACAAATGTATTGGGGCCGCATCAAGCACCTTCCACCACCTCCTGTATTAGTTTTACTTTTATTCCATGACTTGATGCTTTGATTTTTCGGTACACGTGTGTTGTTGGTTACAATGACTCAAAACACATCTTGACTGCAGGAGGAACTGAGCTAGCTATAATATGATGCACTGTGTGAATTAACTAGAATGCCGATGAGTCATTGAATTTTCTTCTGGTTGCATATGACCCGTGCTGAGCAATGCAACACCTCAGCCTGCACTGACTCAAGGACGGGGATAGCTACTGAAAAGCCAAACATGGAGAGGTTTTTGATGACTATGAGTTATTGGACACAGAGAAGAAGCACCACACACGTTATTTCCTCCTCAACATGGAAGCAGTTAAGCTTGTTTGGTTATTTCTACAGAGCCTTGTTTGAATATCCTGCATAATATGTCCTCTTGTGTCCATCTGGAGAAAATAACACCCACTCTCACCAACATTTTTGTTGATGAGATTTCAATCGTTCCATGTTCAGAATGTTATGAAATGTTTAAAAAATTTATGTTATCCAATATATCAACAATTTTCTGAAAATCCGTGCAATAGAGAAGCAAAATGTGCGCTTTTATAGTGCAATTGTTTTTATAAAAAAAAAAAGTTGCATTTAACTTGTACTGGGTTAGTCTGTCAGACCTGGATGGACAGTGATGTCATTTCTGAACGCTGGCATTTCTCTGAGATTTCTTTTCACGTCAGGCCTGTTCCACAGGGTCTGATAGGAGCAGAGGGGAGAGAGGCTTGGATAGATGGGATAGCTGGAGAATCCACTAACTCAATTAGGCATCTGTTTGTCAGCAGATTTTGTAGACAGGCGATCGAACAGCACTACCCAAGATTATCTAAACTCAATCAGGAACATCTGTTGATGTCTGTTATTCACTTTGATGTGATGTCACTGAGCAGGAATGTCATCTGATCTCCAGTTTTATTTCTAAAAGTACATAATAATGTTGGATTTTCATGTAATGCTTCTGTTCAAATTTGACACGTAACCACACAAAGCCTATGTCGTCTGCAAGGAAAAAGTTTGAATCTATCACTGAGCTTTGACGTCTGACATCTTTGGCTTTATCTTTGTTGTCTTACAGAAATGTGAAAATGTCAACCATCATATCATATCCTCACAACTTTTGTTTCTTTTTTTTCATGATTTCATGAATTATTCATTTCATATTTTAGATACATTATTCAACTCCTTTATTTAGTTACCTTAGACAGCTTGCGGTGTCATAAGCAAGTGTCAACAAACTGTCAACACACCAAACCTTCAACTGAACACACTTATTATTATACTAATGAAACAAAACTTATCTGGTGCTTCGTTGAGAATTTACTCTGAAAGTTGTCAAACTTGGGATCATATTGGCTCGAATAAAAAGAATGGACCAGAATAAACTATGACTATTTGTTTTCACCATACCCTTAGGAAGTAACTCTTTTCAAATTTGACAGACTATTTGCTCTGTTTTTTTTTACCATGACTGCATTAATGATTATATGTACAGTGCACAACACGTGACTTTTAAAAGTGGCATCAGCTTTTGTTTGCCAAAACTAAAAGTATGGTTGTCATTTTTAGTTACCTTTTTTATATTTTGAGTCATTAAGATACTATGCAATTATACATCAGCTTAATAAAAAATAAAAAAAAGAAGTGACTTACAAGAATTTAAGCTTTATTTTCCAACAGATGACAGCACACAATAACAAAATTATTTAGTATTTTGTGTTTTATCTGATACTTTACATCATTTTGTAATGATAATCATATGAATCCAGTAAGTCAAATTCAATGTCTCTAAAACAAATGCCTGTGCACACACAAGTAAACCCACTTGCAACGTTGTCTGGTTCTAGGTCTGACTGTAACAGCAGAATGTATTTCATATCTCTGATGCTACAAATATTAAAATAAAAAAATGGTTGCCAATGGCAACTTGGCAACTGTTACTGTCAAGCCCTGATGTAATGCTTGAATTTAGTAACATATCCTTGGATGTGATGAATATGTCAGTAAGTAGGCTCAGGGGTCATGTACTACTAGATTAGGGTATACATATAGGCAAAGCGATATATTCAACTCATAATGGAAGACGCTGCCCACTGAGGTCTGAACTGATTTATTTTCAGTTTAACATCTATCGAACTTATTGATTTTCTTTGTTTCCTCTCCCTCATGCCTTTTGCCCCACCTTGATGGACTCCCAACATCATGCAACTCTGCAGGTAAGCCTAACAAATACAAACCAATATAAACTTGCACTCAAAAGCATATTATTAGATATCATGACGTACTGTTATAATGTTTGTTGGTTCTAGCCTGCCATGCTGGGCTGATTATGAGTTTCACAATCTGCTCTGGGGATCCTCTAGCAGACCGGCCCCTGACTCCTTGCACTCTCACCTTCGTAGCTTTAAAAGCCAGCTGTTAAATAGTACCTGTGTATCAGTAAGGCTGTGCTTTGTGGCCAAGACCATCTGGACATTGTGTTTGACTCCAGGTGCACTCGGTGTCAAGGGGCTCAATAAAAACTGAATAAGAAGTACCAAAATACTTGCTTTTCATGAGCTCAAAATGCTCAAAAGAGTTTAACTTTCTGCAAGTATACAAGCACCTTTTTTCTCAAAGTGCAGGCAACCAGTCTACCCATAAACCTCCGAATATTTTGACTTTGCTGATTTAACTTTCTAATCCGCTGAAGAATCGAGTGCAAAGAAAAGGGGACACATTACCTTTTGGTTTCTGTACTGAATACATTTCCAGTGTTCTTAGAAATAAAAATAGAAACTAATAATAATCATATCAGAGCATATGTCTTATTTCTGACTCATGCTCTGTGAAACGAGAGGATCATATAGCCTAGGGCAGGATATAAGCAGGGCAGTACTGCTGATTGTATTAAAAGGGCCTTTTATGGATCTTCTTCTGGAGCGTGGGGAATGCTTATAATGATAACCTCCACAGAGGATCCCAGATGGGGATGCCATCCTCTCAGCTGGCCTACTTCCTTGCCACTCGTAACACGTAGCAATTTGTCCAATCCGCCTGCGCCTCTTCTCTTGTTAAGCCAGCCATGTAATTATTGTGTACATTTTGGCCTCGCTGCAGTGGAAGATACTCTTCTTATGCAGAGTTTCCATACGGTGAGCAATAGTGGTCAGAGCCTGGCACGAGTGACAGGAACGGCACGGCAGAATGTGTTCCTAACAGTGACGCTGTCATCTGTTAGGTAAAATTAAGAACATGAACGCAGGAGCGTGGGGGGGAGGGGACCCTTCAAACAGCAGAGTGTACTTCACACAGGAGCAGGAAAAGTACTAAAGCTGTGTAATGTGACTTATAGATGAAGATTTCTCTCTTGTCACCCGCACAACAACAAATGGTGAGCCAATAAATTTATCTCAATAGTTTTGTCACAATTAGGATCACAATATTGCGAGGCATCTCTGGTATCGTGTGCTGTGAGGATGCAGACGAAATGCATATGATTACATGTGGCTTGGCGTGCTGGACCCAGTGAAAATGGCGCAGTAGTCCGTAGTAGGCACTTCAAACTTGAAAGGGTGTATCAGGAACTGGCTGCAAGCTCGTAATGTCACCCTCATCCGTTTCACCAACATAGTCCATTTTTTTCCTATTTGGTTTAAGTATAATCAAGAACCATATGACCTCAAGAAGGAATCCAAAAGGAATAAACTTGGTAATTAACTTTTCAATTATTCAAGTATTGTAATGATTTATGCTAACATGGTTGTTATGTGCAGTTATGTTGATGGTCCACACTTTGCTATTTATCATTCTTTATCTGCGCTGGTCTCAGTATTTATCATTTGACATGTGCACTGACTCATGTGGTGTGTCATTTAAAAAAACAACACCTACGCCCCTTAAGCCTAGATTTTTACGGACTGATGGAGATCCCTATGGTCGTGCCGCCGTCGGGGGAGACGGAGCTCTTTGAAGCTTTGCCTGGCACCTGCAGAATGATTTTGATGTTGTTTACATCTTTAAATTACTTGCTGTCATCATGTTGACATGGACAGTGTGGACTTGGCAAAAGGTGGACACACAAACAACATCTAAGAGGGTGTGTGGGATTAAAATAAAAAAATATATATGATGCTTGGCAAATTGTGCACGTTATGTGATAAAACAGATTTCTGAAGAATGACCAATGTGGTTATCAAACAAACATGTGATCCTGCTTTTATTGAATCAAGTGTGTTTTAATCAGATCGGCCATGTCTTTATCAAAAGTAATCCCAATAAAAGGTGACATTTAAAAAAAAAAAAAAAAAAAAAAAAAAAAAACTGAATTATAAAAAAAAATATTAGGGATAACATCTGATTTTATAATTTTTTTTTTTTTTTTTTTTTTTTTGAGGATTCCACCTCTCAAAAAAAATCATTCAGCCAGTCTCCTTTCCAAAATGTTTCTACTCAGCATTTGTAATGTTGAAGGACGGAACAGAAAGCCTCTATATCGACTAGAAACCACAATAATCAGTGCACAGCACATGTGTTGTCATTTAGTCATTCATCTTGTTGGGTTAGGAATTACTGACAGTATGTTGTACTATATGGGATGCCTCAAACAGGGTTTTTAAATATGATATATGATCGATTAAGTATTTATGAGTCAATCAAGCAATTATCATGCTTTCTGATATGATTATTATTATTATTATTATTAGTTTCTATTTGTATTGTTACATTATTCGATTTGGCAACCAGGGGGTTGGAGGGAAGCCAAAGAAAACCCTTAAAACAAGCTGACAGATGCAGTGACAGCCACCACATTCAGGCTCGTTGTGACTGTGAACAGTCTACTGATTGTACATACCTAGCAGAACAACGAACGACATTAATTTGGGATAGTGTTTCTGGCCACTGGATGAATGTAAGTCCAATATTCACTTTACTTTTAGCTCCGATTTGGGCTTCACCAAACCCTGAGTAGGTAACGTTATCTTTAGCTTGCTAGGTTCGTGGTTAGCTAACATTAGTCACCAACGCTATGAACGTTTCTCCTGGAAACGGCTAGTGTTACCTAGGTTACTACAGTTTTTGAAAGTGGCTGACACTGAACCATAACCGTAAATGTGCATTAACTTACAGCAGGTTAAATGTTAAGTTGTGTTGTGTGTCTATGTTTGCGTACATAGAACAGCCAAACCATGTTGCCAAAATATTTAGAAACAAAACTAAGGTTAGAATCGGCTGCTATGCTAGTTGCGCTGTGAGGCTGTAGCCCACTTGCTTTGAGCTAAATGCTAACGTCAGTACGCTAACAAGCTAATGTGACGCTGGTGTAATGTTTACCATGTTCACAATTTAAGTCTAGCGTGCTAACATTTGCTAAGTAGTTAGCAATAAACTTAAAAAAACAAACAAAAAAAAAACCCAGCTGTGATGTTGGTGCTAGAGTAATGGGGACAACAACTGTTATTTAAATTAATCCTCAGTAGAACATGAATGTCTGCACAAAATGTGATTGGAACCAATCCAATATTTCAGTCTGGACCAATATTAATATTCTTAGCTTCTTTTTTTCTTTTCTTTTTTTTTTTTCAGGATGTAGCATGCAATTACATGTCTTTTAGTGTACTAGCAGCTGCTGGAGCATAAATGATTAGTCTATTAATCAATTAGACGATAGACAAAATAATTGGAAACTATTTGGATAATCCTACTTTTCTCTGTCATATATCGTTATCATGGTAAACTAAATATTTTGGGGTATTTGGACTTTTATTCAAACAAAACAAGATATATGAAGTCACTTTTGGCTCTGTAAAGTTTCGATGGCCATATTTAGATGTTTCATAACTAAACATAAATTAAATGTAAAAAATGATCGTCAGATTAATCGATAATGAAAACAATCGGTAGTTGCTTCTCTAGCAGCTGCATAACGTTGCTGCTTGACTGGCTTGTGTCCAATTACTGTCCCATATTGGATTTAGCTACAGAAAAACTATACTGTCTAAGATGAAGCTGAGGGACATTTATTTTAAGCAATACAGAATATAGATGTAGCAATCGTATAGTAGTAATGTAAACTGGTTACACTAACAGGCATGCACACTTCCAAGTTTTAACCTGTTAATGTGTTAAAACCGACAACAACATGTAAATATGGTCACCTCAGAAATGATGATTTAGCAGTAACATAGACCATAAGTCAAGATCAGTATGTCCATAAATCTGATTCACAGGCAGTCTTGTCCATGTGACATGGCCAAGCCTATTTCTTGCTCTTTTGATTCCTGCTTTGGGAGAAACTTTTTGATGGTCACGCCTCCACGCCACTCTGCCTAAAATCAGAAGCCATTTATAATAAAAGTTTTAGCTCTTCAAGCAGTATTTAGGAAAATTGCCTCCCCATTTATTTAAATACCCATCATAATACAATGCTTTGACAGATCAAAAGAGAAAATTGCTTTAAGTATGCTTTTATGTGTGCTTTCTTGTCTTTTGGTAACATCAGGTGCTGTATGCGTTGTAATTGACTTTAAAGACCTTGAGGTCGACAAAAGCATCTGGTGATGGAAGGCTTTTGTGATCCCGGCGACTCCGGTCTTTCTTTGCTTTTCCAGTCCTGTTTTGGTAATGTACTATAAAATCAAGGGATGTGACAAAGTAACACGGGCACAGCCGGTGCAGGAATCTTTCTTTGTGACCTTGTGGAGTGGCTTATGGTTTTTCCAGTTGAATGGAGTTACATAAGATCTGCAGCCTCAAACTTAAAACAGAAGAGTCATAAATCAACCTGCGCGGTAACAACAGCGCAGCAACTTTTTTCTGAGTTGTTCTGTGTGCGCTTCATCTCGTCGTCCTCAACTTCCCCCTCTTACTTTTTCCTTTTTGTGTTATCTGGAGAAGATGGAAATGACTGAGCTGAAGACAGTGGTAGCATTTTTGATGATTCGTAACCGTTCTGTCATGCGGCCTCTCAGTATATGTATATTGGTAATGATGGCAATTTGACTTGAAATGACAAAAGAAATTGCTGTCTTTTTGTCACATCGCCACTTCTCTTCTCATTTCTTCACTGCAGTGCACTTTTAGGCCATAATTTGTAGACACACAATCCTTTTTCTGCAAGACTTTCCACATTTCCTTGTCTCATCAACTTTTCCGAACAAAGGGGGAAGTCTCGGATTCTTTGTTTCCTACTATTTTCTTTGCATTCTTTCGGCATCACATAGCATGATTTTGGCGGGAGCATCTCTTGAAAGTCTTCCAAAAGTTTGAGAAAAAAGAAGCTGACGAAACTCTTTTCACGCTAGTTGAATTTAGCGTTTTGGGCCAGATGATTCGCTTTGCCAGTCTTGGAGTGTGAAATTTGCTGTGACATGTTCGGAGGTCTTATGGTCTTTCGCTCTCTCTATCTTTCATGGCGTCTCATTCATTCTGCTACACACTCGTACTTCTCATCCTCTCGGTCTTTCTCTCGAGCTCGGGAAAAGATTCACTCAGGCCTTAAATTACTTCAAACTTCTGTTTTTACAATAATTATCTACAGTGAAGCTGAAGTCAATTCTGTTTTCAGCTTTTATGTTGTTTATGTTATGATTTGCATGCTATTAGACAAAGCAGTTAATCTGTTGCTCCAGTAGAATTTAATGTTATTCACAGTCGTACATGGTTTTTGTCTGGTTTTATGCTTCAGTATTTGTCACATATCGAATTCAACAATGGCAGTGGAATGCAAAAGTAAACAAATCATTATTTTGCAGTTCTCCACTTTTTCCCCCTTTTTTTTAATGAAATGTAGTGGCTTTATATTGCCTGTGTCAGTGTTGGAGTTGGATTGACTTTACAGCATGTCATTTTACTAGAAAACAGCTTAACATCTTGCTGAAGCACAAAGACAGGGGAGCATCCGGTCTCCATAGCCATGCCTGGCATATGACAGGAGGAGGAGAACGGGACTCAGCCACCGGATGTGTAGTCAGGAACCAGTCATCACTCTTCCTAATCTCCCTGTTCACCCTCCCTGTTCACCACCATCTGGAGAGGATGCCAGAGACTGGCCTGGTGGTAGAATTCGACTCACAGGCTCGGAACTCCGCCAGGCTCGAGAGGAAAATCCTGTAGGGAAAGGGCCTTTTTGCAGTTCCCGCTTGTCTGTCCTGCGTCCTTGCTCTGTGGTGTTGGACAGCAGCCTGCAGTGCTGACGTAGGCTGCCATGTCTCTCAACAAGACAACATCTAGCTTATCTGGCATCCAAAACATGCCCATAAGAACAAATCCCCTGATCATGGATTAGTTAAAGGCCGCAGGAAACCATCACTTTAGGACGTATTGCAATCACGCTGCACCCCAGATCAATGCAGTTATCCTGTAGTCGTTGTATTTTATATTCTTTGCTGTGCAGGTTTCATATAATAGTTAGGAAAAAAATGTCTTTCCCCCTCTCTCTTTAGCGGTAACCACCTAAATAAAGCAGTTAAGGTCAAAATCGAGGCAGAGGTGCCTAGTCTTTTTCTATGCTCTATTCCCCTGGAGAGCGCTGAACTGCAGAAAGCGATCTTTCTCTAAGTAATGAGAGCGCTAGCTTCCTAATACCTGGCTGCAAAAATAACGAGCCCAAAGATGCAGTGTGTTCATACTGTGTGCTGTACTTTGTATTGGCTTCCATGTGCTACGCTCTTTATTAATAATGCTATTCTCTGCGGATAATGGAGAGTGCATCAGATGGTGTCAGTTTTTACCCTCTTGTCATTTTATTCAATACAGGTTGGCTAATTGGTGATGTGAGCACAGATGGAAAGTGAAGTAATCCCCTCTCCATGACTACCCATGTTTTAATGCCTATAGCGAGTTACAGTAAGGAACATTTTGTCTCTGGCGCTGTGGTTGGTAAGCTAGATGGAATACAGGCTGCATGGAGAAATGATTTCAGTTCACTCTTGGGACTGCTGGTGCCAAAACATCTGATTATGTACTTTCCTGCCGCACCTTTTATTACTCCACGACTACCAGTCAAACTAGTAAGCTAGCTAGTTTTAGCTACTAGTAATAAACTGGTGGACCCTGCTTTGCTTTTAACTTTCATATCCTGACTGTTTAGTGGTCTGTAGGGAGAGGAGACAAGGACAGGAAGTTATAATAGGCTGTGTGTGTGTGTGTGTGTGTGGGGGGGGGGGGGGTGTTTGTGTGTGCTCACAAACGAGCGGCCTTGAATGTGAGCCATGAGTCTCATCCCAGGAGAGGAGCTCGTCCTCACTGATGAACTGCCTCTGATAGATTCCCTCCCCCCACAGTAATATGGGTCACGGTCATGAGGGATCTTCAGATAGTAACACAGATCAGTCAAGTCCAACACAATTCTCATGTCAGTCAAACACCAAAAAGGTCCTTCGCTTTTTCCTTATCTATTTTGTTTAGTTGTTTGATTTCTTAGTTTATGATTTAAGTTTTTCATTGTGCTGTTCATTGTTAATTTCTCTTTCTGTAAACTTAATTTCCCAATATGAAGGTCTAAATGGCTTTTGAAGCTCTTTTCACACTTAGTTAGCTTAGTTATTTATTATTTTGTTAGTAGTTAACATATTTAAACATATTTCTGAAAACAAAAGTATAAATCAGCTTATAAAATACTCTCCTTGTCTAAGATTGTTATTGCAGAGACTTCTCCGAAGTTGCTAACACCCCCAAATTAATAAAGAATACAGAGGACGTGACCTCAGTATCCTCAATGGTGGCTACATACCATCATACCATTTTAAGATCTTACAGGTTTTAGGGTGGAAATGTGTTGATCTTACATAACATGACTGTTTTTTTTCTGCTCCCTAATTATGAAAGCTGTGTTTCAGAAACACCATTTTCATAATTATGCTGCAGTATTCAGAATTTCAATTTGAATCTTGTCTAGACAGAAAAGCAGTTGTTTTTTTAAAAAAAAAAATGTATTCAAGGGATGATTTTATATGTGTTGGAAAAACATAGAAGCAAGAGTTGTTCTTTTCCCACATGATTATCAATGTTGCTCTGACCTGAGGGATAAACAGTACCTGAATTTTCAAGAATTGGCTTCTCAAATAAAAGTAGTGTTTTTTTTCATTAAAAATGAATTTTCCAGGAAATTGCTGAAGCTTAAAAAGGGTAAACAAGTTCCCATTATATTGAGAAGGTAAACACAACATATTTTTGTATGGATTTAGATTGTACTTCCTTTCGGCTCTGTTCATCCATGCAACCAGGGCTATAGTAATCAAGGCCTGGCATGCCGCCTTGGATTTGTACAATATGTGCGGGTATTGTTTGGTCATGTAGTGGTTTGTAAGAAAAACAGCATGGAGCAATATGGTTTGTCCTCCCATAATGTATCGTTGGTCTCCCTGTGAAAGCAAGGATTTTTTTCATCTACCTCCCTCCCACTCTCTCTTACTCTTACTCTTACTCTCTCTCTCCCCCTCTCTCTCTGTCTCTCTCTCCCCCTCTCTCTCTGTCTCTCTCTCTGTCTCTCTCTCTCTCTCTCTCTCTCTCTCTCTCTCTCTCT
>CALSCE010009779.1:9662222-9683344 GCA_943593645.1 Bovichtus variegatus
CTCTCTCTCTCTCTCTCTCTCTCTCTCTCTCTCTCTCTCTCTCCCTCTCTCTCTCTCTCTCTCTCTCTCTCTCTCTCTCTCTCTCTCTCTCTCTCTCTCTCTCTCTCTCTCTCTCTCTCTCTCTCTCTCTCTCTCTCTCTCTCTCTCTCTCTCTCTCTCTCTCTCACATTCTGCAAGGGTGAACGTGGGCGGCTGTACAGAGCATGACAGCAGTGTTCTGTTGAATGTAGACTAGAAATGAGGAATTAAGAAATACAACACCCATGGAAACACTGAGCCAGTCTTGATAAAGGTGCTTGTTTGTTTTTAAGGCTGTGGTTGTGCAATTGTTGAGCTTATAGTTTTGCTGCACCACCATTTTGCGGTGTTTGTGTATAAGCTTCCCACTTTTAGAAAAGGTTGATTGGGAGACTTTCTTTTAATTGGAAGTGAAAGTCTTCCATTGATGCTGATTTTGTATACTCTTCTCCCGTTTGACAGTAATTTTTCAAAAACAGTTTTTTGGATTTCTTCTCTATCATGCTGTATATTTTTGTCTGTTCATGCCAGGGGATGTTTGCATCCCACAAACCATTTGTTTCTATGTTCGTCTTTATGTAAGCATCCTCTTCCTCCCATCGTCTGCACCCCTGCTGTGTATTGTGCAGTGAGGGGCTCGGCAACAGTGACACTGATGAGCACAGCATCAGCCTCCAGCCGTGTATATGTGTGTGTGGCTGTGTGTGCATGCGCTTCAGAGTGCGTCTGCCTGTGTGTGTCACGCCCCCCACCCCCCACCCCCCTTTGACAGAGCGTTGGCATTGATGAATGCAACAGCAGCTGGGTTGAACTGAATGTTACTTGTTATTCTGTCTCTCTCTCTTTCTGTTTTTAATGTCTTCTTCCCTCTGACCTAAAACCAAACAGCAGATAGACATTTTTCCAATTTCCCAACTCTTGTTATTTTCTGATAGAGACAGGAAGTGGTGTTGGTAGTTGGGTGGCTGTGCAGAAGCAGTCAGACTGGTTATCGAGGCTGCCCCGGCGTGCTGGGTGATGAAGATTAATATGTGAATATTAATCTCTAATCAAGATAATGCCGGTAAGTTGCACAACAGGACGGTCTCCTAATATCTCGCTCCTGTTATGTAACTAAGACTCTGCCATTTGCTTACTTAGTTGTTTTCGTTGGATAATTGATTTTTATCATGACTTTGGCTGTTTTTCATTCCAGCCTTATTTCTACACTTATGAATTGCTTCGGTGGAAACGGCACACAGTAATTGGAATTCAAATTATACTCATCTATTGGAGCTATTTGAAGATGATCTCTATCCATTTTTCCCCTGCTCATGGCCTACTTTGTGAGGATTGAAGACTGTGGCAGTTTTATTAGCTCTGTAAGACATAGACATTGATAGAAAACAGCGTCTGAGTGTCATGTCAGATTACAATTATGTTTGGAGTTAAGCGTGAGGTTTGCTCACAGAAAGAGACGGGCAGATGTGGAAATAAATTCATGAATGAATGAAAAAGTATGTTGTGCAAGTAAAATGTGAAATTTGTCTTGACACTTAAACAGGCGCGAGGGCTTTGAGGTTGCCTAGGCAACTGGTTGCCTGTGCAATGGATGGGCAAGTGGGCGTGGAGTCAACATGGGTTTGTGGGCCGGTGAGAGCGGAGGCAGGCGATTGGCACACAGCATGTGCCGCACTGGGGGTGGTGGGGGGGGGTTCATGGTGATGCTCAGACAGTGGTGGTGTTGACCCTCGCCCATCTGCTGGGAAATAAGGAGGGTTACAACAACGTGACACGTTGGGAGAGCACACACCCCTGCCTTTGTGGCCCGCCGCAGCTGGAAGCCGACAGCGGTTTGTGAAAACATCACAATCAGAGACCACCTGGTGAAAGAGGATTTTCTTTCTTTGTCTGCTGTTGATTTTAAGATTACTGTCGTTTGGGGATGTAATGTGTAGGTCACGTGCCACATGGGCCTTGTTTGTCGTGAGCTGAAAGTTGTAACTGCCTTACAGTTGGTGCTTAGGCGATAAGTTCATACATTGATTATTGGACCAGCAGAAAAGGAGTCTGCAACTATTTTGACACTTTGATTTATTTGGTCATTATATAACAAATATGCCAAACAAGATAATGGTTTCAGCTTATGAAATGTAAGATGTTTTTCTTTGTATTTTGTGAGTATTTTTGTCATCGATTCATATTATTTCCCGATTGATCGTTTTGGCAAGAAATACATCTCCCCGAACACAAAGTAACTTCTTTAACTGGCTTTTTTGTCCGACCAACAGTCCAAATCGCCAAGACATTTTGTTTATTGTAGGTCTGCCACGAATGTTTATTTTCAAGATTGATTAACTTGGCCAATATTTTCTCTGTTAATCGTTTTGTCTATAAAATGACAGAAAATAGTGAAACAATTCCCTTTTATAAGTCCCAGTATTACAAGGTCAAGTATTGAAATTGCTCAACCGTCCAAATATTCAAATACAACAAAGAAAAGCATCAAAACATCATGTTTATGAAGCTTTAAATGAGGGCTGAACAATTCAATCGGAATTTCATCGAAATCCCAATATGGACAGGTACCAAATCGCAGGAGACACGATGTTTGCTAAAGGAAAAATACAATAATATGTTTTTTCTTTTTCTTTTTGCAATTGCTGCTTTAGTCTGATAGTGAGAGAGACGGAGCGACAGGAAAAGCAACTAAACTGTTCTGGTGATCATTTTCTCACTGACACCTGCCAATAGGTGGAATGAGCTCTAAATCCTACTAATATTACTGTATAGAAAAAACCGCAGCCTCGTATTAAAGGTCAAGGATTGTGTGGTTTTCACATTAGTACTAACTTTAACCACAGCGAACCCCACTGAACACACTCTCCCGTCTGCCTACAGTTTGTGTAGCAAAATGACACCCCTGACTATAAATGCCTTTTAAAAGGTAATGAATAAACATGGAAACAACAGCAATTTTAATAAAGTACATTTAATAATGCAGCGCTTGAATAATGTTTGTTATGCAGTAAGAGCCTAATTAGCATTTCCTCTCTGTAGCATTTGATCGTTTGTATAAATGTATTAAGCGTATGAGGACGGCGGCTGCCTTTTCTCCTGAATCATATAGCCACCCCGTTCATTTGCACTGAGTAGCATCTCTTTAATGGCTAATTATTCACAAACAATGTGCAGCCTCTCTGCTGCATTTTTCCCTAAGTCACCTCAGCCATTTTGTTCTTACTTTGAGTGAGAGGCCGATCAACAGTGAGAGATTCCACTGTGGATGCGGAGTGCGTGGGCCACTACCCCACTGATGAGCTTCTTATGTAATATCCGTCTTCCAACCTCTCAGTGCACGCTGGTGGTGGATTGTCCACAGCGAGCACAAGCTGGCATATTTTCATCTTGTATTGCTGTGGCTAACATTTAAAATCTATGTTTTTGAGAGTAGAAATACCTGCAAATGAAACATAAAAGATGTATGAGATATAATTAAGATGTTTTCCAAATTCTGTTCGGGACTTTAGAAAATTTTAGCAATGATTACCATGGAAATATCTTGCATGCAAGTAATGTGTTATGTATGGTATGTTCCCCTTTGAGATTTTTTACTCTTCCTTTTAAGTGCAAGCAGTAAAGGAGACCTATAGCTGCAAATAATTCTATGATTTTTTCCCTAAATATATTCACCATTTTTCATACAGCAACAGTGACCCCCTGTGGTGATGCTCTGCTACTGCATGCACACCAGCAGAGTTGTCTTTTTGACCTCTGATGTGAATCTCTGTTTATGCATTTCAGCTGACAGAGGAACAAAGTAGGTACAACCCATGAAATTGAAGTGAGACTACAAAAGAGTCACTGCAACAAATGGAATTACCCATGAGCACCAGAGATGCAGAAATAGAGGGTGTCTGTTGTGTTGTGCCCGTCTCTGCGCAGTACGTGGGCAGAGCTTATGTTGGGATTCAGATGAATCTCCTCCGTTTATTGTGTCAAGGCAGTGCTCCGTTGTTGGCTAAAGTCAGATTAGCGTTTGTTTACGCTCTGCAGCTGTCCCTTCTCCAGGGGCTGTGCACAGATGCTATTATGTTTTGGTTATTATTTGTGGATCTGGAAGTCTATTTGGAGTATCTGAAAAAGGCCAGTGTGCCAGAATTATACTCTGTCCTTATCACTTGACTGACTATATTTCTCATTTATTTTGTGGGTTCGGTTGACTGGACCGGGACAGTTGAGGCACATTCCCCACGTGACCTGTATATCTAATTGAAGATGTCCTTTTTCTCACATTGAAGAGTTTTTCTTGCTGTCGCATTTTCTGTGAAGACAAGTTTACATTCACCAGAGAAGTCTTAGCCTTAAAGGGCTGTAGTGTGACTTTGCCTCGAGTAACGCTATGTTTGATGACACAGATGCTCATTAAGAAGTGGGAAAGCACAGTAGCAGAGGACACAACTATTTGAAACGACATTAGATTTACATTAGCCACATCAGCTTTTTAAAAAAAAAAAAGGAATGGTTTCCTCTGTTCATAAGCCATAAGATAAGTAAGAGTGTCTGTTTTTATAATGCATGCATCAAGGCACTTGTTGACATTACTCGTGAGTGAGTAAGCTTTGAATACCTTCATAGATGTATACATGTTTCTCTAGGCCTTAGATCTATTGCAGCATGAGTCATTGCTGGGCCATTAGGATATATGGAGACACAAAGAGGATTAAAGCAGACCAAGCGGCTATTTACATGTGAAGAGGATAATTAGCAATATCTCTCCCACATATTTGTATTATTAGAATAAGCATTAGAATAGTCGGGAGAGTTTATTCACGGTCAGTGCCCCGCAGGATCCTGGCAAGGATGGCCTCGGTGTAAGTTATGCATTCTCTGTGGTGTTTGTTTCATACCGAATGTGCATGTGTCATGACTTTTCCAGTGTGTGCTTTCAAAGCAAAGTCTACGAAACTGAAAGCCAGCGCAAATCAGACTGAATCCCTGGCAGCAGCTGCTTATCTGTCAAGTATTCTGCAAGCAAACATGCATTTACCTCCTTACACAGTTTACACGGGAAGTTAATTTGCCGTTTGAGTAGCAGGAAATTACCATCGAGATTGATACCATATACATTCAATGACTTGTTTCTCCTAAATATTTCTCATGTTGTTGCTTCTTTGATGCCCATAAAATCCTTGAATCCAATACATCTTTAACTGTGGTGGGACTGTGAAAGAACATTTCCATTACTGACAGACTCACCGTCTCTAGTATCTTCAATAAGGAGTGAATTCATATCCGCCGGTTTGAGAGCTTTGAGCCCACAAGATCGTCGCTGCTTTTGATTTATGCATTAGAATGAAATAGATTTTGATTTGATCTGATCACTTCTCTCGCATTGTGTTGATCCTTAAAATAGTCACTCATTTTGACGATGGATTCGACAGGCTTTGTCTTCCAGCACACATTAGGTGAGAGATTATCACTCGACGTCAGTACAAGATTAAAGCAGAGCAGTGATGTCACCTGAATACATGTAGATGTTCAGGTGGTGGTTTGGTCATAATGAAATCATCTAATGGAAAGATGGTATCATTCTTCTCCCTTTTACGTGCAGTAATTGTTTAAGAAGGACCCTGTTTCAGCTTGTTTTCAATTCAAACTCCAGCAGTTTTATTAGCTTTCAGTGATGTTTATCATCTGTTTGATCCTGTTTAATGGTACCCAGTGCATTGTGGTAGTATATCGTGCTTCTGACTGCACACCAACACAAAGGAGTAACGGTCTTTGGGAAAACAGGTTTTGCCTTTTTGCTTATAATAATTTCTGTGGAGCCCATTCAGTTTTCATTGCCATTTACGTTCTATTTATGGATCCTGACCTATACCCTTTTTCACATTATTTAAAGGATGCATTTAAGGTTTGCACACAAGAGTCTGCTTCATGCCATAAAACTGTTGTTTCCAACCTGGGGTCAGGACCACAACAAGAGATAGATCTGAGGGTTAGGGAAAAAAAAGATTTAGGCTACATAGAATTGTTCATATTCATTTCCTTTTTTTTTAAAACTTTCTTTTAATCATTGCTTTTTTTCTTGTGATTTTACCGGATAACTGTTCCTCCCCAAGGCACTAAAAGTTAAGAAATTATTATTATTACGTTTAACTGGTCACAACAAGGGTTCAGAAGTAGACGCTGCTTATTTGTGAGGGGTCATTAGCCAAAAAGGGTTGCAACCACTGCCCTACATAACGCAACACAACATCAGTCTTAGTTGGCATCCAGACAACAAATGGCTGAGATGTTGGATATCTTTCTTGTTAAGCTAAATACATTCAGCAATGCCATTTCTGATATCTATTATCATAAAGTCTACCGAGACACAGACTCTACTATCTGGCTTTTTGTATTTTCATTCATAAAGTTGTTTCTAAGCCCTCTGAATGTACCAGTCCTACTGTGTTTCACTAGATAGACGAGACTCGGGTTATGAGAAATGGAGACTGATGTCGACATAATGCCGGCCATCCTGCAGCTGTCATTATGATGAGGCGCAAAACTGACACTGCTGCTCTGCTGATCTCATTGGCATGCTGCGGCCATGAAATCGGTTCAGACTCAATCCTAACAAAGAGCCTGTGGGTCAAAAATAACAGCAAGCTACACAAGCTTTCACCTTTTTTGATCCCAAAAACGGACCTTGACTTTTATCTGTTTGAACTGCCTCCGTCACACTAGAGGTCAAACAGGGGGAGGGTTGGGATCCCAGTTATTTTTTGCACCATGCGGTATCTTCCCAGCGTCAGCCCTGAAGCAGCGGAGTGCTGTAGCACCTTTCAGCAGGTTTCTCCCCCCACAAGCGCTCACACCTGTCTCTTCCTAGAGCCCAGAAATAGTGCACTGCAGCAGCGTGCTTCTCCGAGGGGCGGGCGGCCATGTGACCTCAGAAACTATACTACCTATGGAGATGCCTGAGTAAAAATAGCATCTTCTCCTAGTACTGTAGATCAGGCAGTGTGGGGGGGCTTCCCCTGATTAATCCTGGAGTGTCTGCAGTTATTTATCACGCAGGGTTATGTAACAGAGAATCGCATTATTGAATCGCATCTTCCCAGAAGGTGATGAGGATGGTGCATCTGGGTGGTTTTTGAAGTGGCAGGTATTCGTAAGGGTCTAGTTAAAGAGCAGGTCTCCCTCCTCCCGGGGATGCTGCTGATGCAGTGTTCAGCAAGCAGGGGGAGGGTTGTGGGCAGATGGATCTAGTTAAAGATGAAGAGACGCAGAAGGAGGAGGCAGAGGAGGAGAACCTGGGGGAGATCACGTTCTTGTGTCGCTCCTCCTGCTAAGAATTGTTTTCCAGTAGCCTATAACAAAATTCTCAGCTCATTAGGCTGCTTATTTCACTGTGTGTGTGTGTGTGTGTGTGTGTGTGTGAGTGTGTGTGTGAGTGTGTGTGTGTGTGTGTGTGTGTGTGTGTGTGTGCACTTTTGTATATCATATTCAAGCACAATCAACCTCGGTGGCGGAAGGAGAAATCAATTGCTGAAAAGTTGCCATGGATTGGAGGTTTAAGAGGTTATGACACTTCAAATCTCAATGAGGCAGCAGTGCGGAATCATAATGTACCCCGTACATGTTCCGCATAGATGATATTTGCTATTAAGTGCATTCAAGAGGCCTCTGGTTAATGAAATGTATAAACCCGGGGCACATCAGCATCTCAAGTGCAGCATATTTCGCTCATGCTCATTAAATGCCCGTTTATTGCAAATTAGATGTAATTTTCTTTGCTGCCAATGATTTGTTTCAGGTGGAAATGTGCATATTGCCCAGTTACTGAAATTAGTGCCGCCTAAGCCTTACACCGGCACTTTTCTGCCTCTGTGATGCCACCAAAAATATGACATTTCTTCACGTAAAGTGCAGACGTGACGACTGCATCATTCCCATGGATGTTTGCCTAAAGGTCTTAACTGTACTGGTGTGGCAGCTGCCTTCTTGGACATTTTCCACTGAGCTGCAGAAGTTATTAAATAAATCTTTTTGGTACAGCATGTGCCTCCATTAAATTGACTAGATTCTGACACTTCCCAAAGGGAGAATTCCCCCCCCCAATTCTAATAAAGTTGGCTTGTCAGCATTCGGAAGAATTCGATGTCCAGGCTGGATGCAAGTCTGAACAAGTTGAGTTGATCTCTTATGGTGTTTTTCTAGAAAAATAGTGTTTAGATGGATATCAGTTAATATGAATTCCAAATACATTTTATGTTCATCCCTTTTCCCCCTCCAAGTTTAATACACAGCACTTATCTCTTAACATGATATCTCACACAGGCTTTTTGCACCTCAGGTTTCCTCAAACCAAAAGAAATTGGTTTGATAGCCAATAGTTTTGTGTAATGTTTCAGTTGTCAGTGTCGAAACCTGACAAAGGCTCTGTGGTAAAATATCAGATGGAGTCGCAGAAACTGTTTATTCAGCACGCTGTGGTGCCCTGCGGAGAATCGGATCTTCTGATCAGCAGTTTTCAAAAAAAAAAAAGTACAAAAAGGAAAAAATTGGATAACAAGCTCATGCTTCTATATTACTGTTATATTTGTAGGTATGTTAAGCTGTTTTGTTTCTTAATATCCCAGCTAGTCCCTCTCAGTGCTGCCATTTTCAGACTTGGTTGACATTATAATAAAAGCCCTCTGGCAGTCCTCATTTCTGGAAAGCCAAATTGCAGGAAAAGGTTGTGCACCATCACTCAGTGTCTCCACGTCCACTTTAATCACATCCAGGTTTTCTGGTTCACCTCTACCTGCTGCTCGTGCCCACATCTTACTGGACAGAAACAATGAGCATAACGAAATGTTTCCCCCTCCGATGTACCTGCCAGGGACAGGATGATGTGTCATTATGTTAAGGGTACCTAAAAAAAGGAGTCATGAAGAGCGTGTAATGTAACTGCTCCATACTGACTTTGACAAATAGACCTGTCATGAAACTTCACCAATTAGGGTACAGATGTTTGCAGTGGCCTCTCCAGCCTCAACGTCTGTTTCATTCAGACACTGTAGACGCCAACTGAGCTGAAACTAAGCCGCTGTCTGACTGAGGACATATTCTCATCCAGAATACAGATGGCATGTCATTTCTGATGGAGGTTCACAACGTTTACGATAAACAATTGCTTCAAAAGTTTTACACTGAAGCCCTGCGAGGGCATCTATATCTGTCAATTTTGTGTTTTTGATATTGAGATATAATAAGTAAATAGATTATTTACAGTGATCTTTGAATGTTTACCTCACTGTCTCCCGTTGTGTGCCCATCACTCTCTATGCACCATGCTAAGGGTTAGTAACCGAGTTACCAAGGTGCCCGTCATACTGAGCGCCATTTAACATGAACTGATGGAGCGTGGCTTAATTGTCAGTCACCTGTGGAACTAACTCTCCCAGAGCTATTTCACAGGCGTTGGGATTTTCATCAGTCGCAGATATGCTAGCTAAATGAACACAACAACAATTAATTCCACATTGAATACAGAATCAATGATGCGTCACTATCCTGGAGCCGTTATCTGTTGAAAACGGATTACATAACTGTTAACAGTACGCAAATGGCACTGTATCAAGGGAGGAACACTGAATCTATTCACACAGAGTTTTTATTTTGTAAACCTGTGGTTCATGAACTGTTTCAGCTTGATGGAAACAAATAAAGACTCCTGTGTTATCAGTCAGCAGCTGCTCCATAGGTTTGCATGTTATTAGCACTGGTAGGGAGGGGGGGGGCATCAGTAGGAATAATGGTCTTGTGCCTGACTTCTTTATAAAACGGTGTTGTCAGCTTCATAACGAAGCTCCCAGCTTATTGTCTCAGCATGCATGGGCGGCACAGGAACGGAGACAAAAGGCGTGGGAAATTACATTGGAGCTTGTGCCCAAATGTGTCGCTATTCTTGGCCATCTTTTTGGAACAGCACATTGAATAAAAACCTTGAAATGAGTGAAAAGGAGAAGACTGAACAGAATTATATTATACGTGAGATGTGTTGCTTCTGAAAGAAACCCATCAGACTTGTGGTTTTGCACGTGAACCTCATGTCTAATGTCATGACCAGCATCTCCAGAGCGTCAATTAAGAACTAAAGTCAAATTGGCTCTATAGTTTAAGTTTAAACTTTACAGTGTCATAGCAAGATGACGTCAGTTTGTGGCTGACTAATGTTGTGATTGCCAGCGTCATTTATTTGAACAACTGCGGTATTGTTACATTAGGATGGTGATGAGATACAAGGATGCAGCTCGAGGCCAGATGGTACATGGCAGATTACATGTTGATGTTACAAGAAGGAAATTGGAAGAAGAAGATGATCAATGGCGCATGATCGCTTGAAGCTGCAAGTAGTCCTTTCAATACTCAAAGTGATTCTTCTAAATTATACAGAAGCCTGATTTTAAAGGAGTTTCTTTCAAAATGGGCCTCGCAAACTCAGACTAGGGCTGTGCGCTATGGAGAAAATCAAATCTTGTTTTTACAAAATACCTTGATTGATATTGAGACAATATTGTAGATATGACCATTGAGGCTTATTATATTTTTGATAAATAATCATGAGCAATGCGGATATAATGACAAATAATAGAGCAGCTGGAACAGTCCAGTAAATTCAGACGATTAAATCACTTTTCTGTAATTCAGCGTTTAAAACCAAGGAAAGACGACACTTATCATCTTAGAATTTTGAAATCGCAATATGGCATAACATATCACGGTATCGATATATTGCCCGACCCTACCTCTGACCTCGCTTAGTAATCTGGTGCTTCACAGAGATATCAACAAATTGTTGCATATTATAGCTATCTTTAGCCATTGTTTTCAGCGAATTGCTTCGCTAAAGAAGTATATCTCATCCTTGCTCCCTGATGATGATCTTACAGGTCATCACTCTGTGGTGCTGTGTAATAATACCAAAAATCGTACCGCTATTACTACTCCTACATTAAAATAAGAATTGCAGAATGTGATGAACCACATCAAAGCTATTGCATAAAAGCCGAGTTTGAAGGCAGGTTTCAAAAGATGACACCAGAAGTAAGCGGGGGTTTGCAAACTAATGTGTAGAGGAGGAGGAGGACTGGGAGCCACCAGCCCACACAAACCTGCCAGTAAAAAACTGTGCATCTCTCTGCCGCTTCCTCCTACGTTCTCTCGCTGGTTATTTTGTCATCTTCTACGAACAAGTACATGCCTCCGTGTTTCCCCTGCCCATTCCCAGTTATTGAAATTCACACTGACCTTCTTTCAGTTGTTCCATTCTCTCTGGCCAAGTCTGCAAACCTCTCCCACAGTTTTCTGCACCTTGAATCTCTTCATCTGACACATCAAACGAATAGTAACATATTGGCTGCAGGGTGGTAGTGATGGTTGCACGACGCAACAGTCATAAAGTCAAGACTACCGCCTATTCATCCACCCATGCATGTTCAGTACATTTGCAGGTACAAACACACAAACGGCAATTAAACACTGATCCGTGGCACTTTATGTTCAGTGTAATTTATGTCGGAGGATACAGGCTCCATGCTGCTTATACAGCTTAGGTTATGCAAAGAATACACACTGTCACTGTCTCTCTCTCTGGTTCAACCTCACACATTCTCCGTCTTTCTCTCTCGCACACAATATTAAAGCGCACAAGCTCTCTCTCAAAGCCTGAATTTTAGAGACAGAAGCGTCTGGAATTTTTCACAACCTCCCACAGACATCTTCGGAACTATCATTTTCTCTGCAGTGGAGCAATGGTGACGTATGCTCGTCGCTAGTGCAGCTGAATTTTAAAAAGCTCTACACCCACGCTCAATACCACTACTGCAAGCATAATTATCATAAACTTTCCTTGCTGTCTGTAGCCCCTGTGTCTATGTGTATGATTCTCTTGATTTATTCATTGGCAGATATTATTCAGTGTCGATGCACAAAGGGGAAAGTGGCCTGGTAAATTGATGTCTTTTTGAAAATTGGTAGGTCATTGTGTAATCAGTTTCGGGGAATCGTGTGTGTGTGTGTGTGTGTGTGTGTGTGTGTGTGTGTGTGTGTGTGTGTGTGTGTGTGTGTGGGTGTGTGTGTGTGTGTGTGTGTGTGTGTGTGTGTGTGTGTGTGTGTGTGTGTGTGTGTGTGTGTGTGTGTGTGTGTGTGTGTGTGTGTGTGTGTGTGTGTGTGTTGCACCAAAACTGCAGTTTGTTTACATCACGTCTATAAGCAAATCTCATTGTGGCATTTGGGAATAAATACTGTTGTACATTAATTTGAGGGGAGAAACCCCTCATTTCAGTTTTCAGCTTTGACAACCATTCCCGTGTGTGTTACTTCATCAAATTATAATTTCGATCTTTCAAGGGAATTCACTGTTTGACAGCCCTGTTTGTAATATTTGGGGAGAGTCATAGCAAGTGTTAATTGTACCTCAGAGAGCTGAATAGTCACACCCAGGAAAACATCAGTGTGCTCCAGAGGAACTCCCTTGTGACTGCCCACACTTATAATTAACTGTGATAATGTATTCCCCCCCCCCCTTTTTTTTTTTTTCTTAAAGATGTAGTAACAGATTTTTTTTATTTTTGTTATTTTTTCCCTAGCTGGGTTGCCAGAGGGTCATGATCAGTCAAAGAATACCAGGGTGTTATGAAACTTTAAACACAATGTCATAAAGTGAATAAATATGGCTTTACACATAACTGTAAGCAGGCAGTGCCCAGATTAACACTTTTTGGACTCTATCGGAACCAGCTTTAACACATTAGAAATTATTTTTTAGTTTCAATAATCCATAAACAGTATGCAAATTAATTCACAATTTACATGACTGCAGGGCGGATTACTTTCTTTATTGATTTGTCTGTCAGTTATTATCCAGATTGATCATTTGGTCTATAAAATGTCAGTTAACTGCCCCTCCCAGTTCCCTAAAGCCTCAGGTGAAGTCCTGAACAGCCCTGAACGCAACCATATTCCATTTATAATCACGGAAAGAAAGGAGTCAGAAAATTATCATAATTGAGAAGTTGGAACCAGAGAATATTTGGCACTGAAGATTGACTAATCAATTAGTTTAATTGAACAAAAATAATTTCAGCTTTACATGGCTAAAAACATATTTCTGGTTTCTGTATCTAAAACATTTCAAGTAATGTTGCTTTTTAGATACCGTCTGTTTTTAGATATTGTAAAGTAATTTGATTATTGCAACTGAATCAACTGTAAATGTAGTGCACTGTACAGTAAATGGTGAGTTTTACATGGTATGTATGTGTATATAATATGCTATAAGCCACTATATTGATTCATGACAGTTTAGCTATGTAGCTTAACATTGCTGTATCACTGTATCTAAAATAATTCAAATGCCATTAGACCATGAAGAATCTACTAATGCGGACATTCAAGGAGTTATGGAGAGACCTTATGTTTCTCATCTTGGTATGTTTGGTTAAAGCCTTCTCCAAATGCTTTAATGAGCTGTCCCCTGGGAAACGTTTAACACCCAGTCTTGCTACGTTCATTTTTATTCAAAACGAAGTTACTTACAACATATTAATTATTCTGCATATTTAAAACATGATCTTTCAGAAGATCCTATCGACACAGAAGTGCAGTTATGAAGGAGCTCTGATGGTAGTTAAAAGTTAGTTTTCAGCCTTTGAGATGTAAAATGACACAATATTGATTTTTGGGTCATACAGCCCAAATCTATGTCTACATAGTATTTCTAGAAATGCTCTGTCAGGATTTGTATTTCTTCTTCCCTGTGTTTACTTCAACTAAGTCTCAACATTATTCCGTCTTCTGCCCAAAAGGGAGCACAGCGACTTGAATGTTGTGCTCGCAAGCAGGAGATCTTTGGTATGATTTGAAGCCTCAGGCAGAATCTCGCACAAGGTTGATTAGCGATTCAGAGCTCATGCGGCTGGTCTGTGGTGACGCCAATCACTGTTCTGACTCTGTCCAGTGAGGTCAGAAGTCTCTCCAATCAAGGACTTGTTCTGCTCCTCCCTGTGCAATGCGTTCATCTACATTCGCATGTTCACATTTGGCTATATTTAAAAGTGTGACATCAAAACCTGGGAGAAAAAAAAAAGAAAAGTCATGGACATTTTTGTCCTCCATTAAAGCTTGCGATTCACTGTCGCAAGCTTCGGCACGGATTTGTCATCCAAAAATGACACATGTATGTTTGTGCGTTCAGAAAGTAGATGACACAGGAGATTTTGTCTCTCTGCGCGGCACTGGAGAAAGCTGGATGCTCGTCAGGTGTGAGTCGTGCTGCGGTTGTGTATGTGTGAATGAGGTCAGCAACACCTTATTGACAAAAATAAAATTGGGCAGCGTTTGACTACAACCACCTACCAGCCTTATGCTGATTATCCTAAGTCAGGTCGCCGCCCTCATCGACTGTTCCTGTTACCTTGTTTGCCAGAGGAAGCAAACTGTCTTCTTGAAAGAGTGTACATATGTGCATGGATGTCTTCTTCACGCTGACTCATGTTCCATTACTGACAAGGGGTTAGTAAGCTTTACTTGTGGCTTGGATGAATCACGCAATATGCTAGACATCACCAGCGCTTGCCGCACATAGTGTCTGTGTCCTATATAAACACACCAGTGCTGCCCGTCTGTCGTGTCTGCTGTTAAAACGTCTCTGTCCTGCTCATAGGTATTCAAAGGGTATCGCAGCCCCGGAAATTACTTAAGCCCTTAAGGTAATTGGCGATACTGTGAAAACCTTTCCCCATTCAGCCACTCACTATCTTCAGACTTACAGTAGTAGGTGACTGCAGCATGAAGACATCCGACTGAGGTTGTCCAATTTCAAAAGTTAGCTCAAACTTTGAAAGTATTTTTTTTTTTTTTCTGTGAATGTTTTGCTTTTGAAAATACTTTAAAATCGGTATGTAGGTCCTTAGTTTCTTAGGTTATGCTATTGATTAACATAAGCCCTTGTTGAATTCAATTAAAAAGAGGAGACACAAATACAGGCAATCTAACTAGGGACTGTCATGAGTTTTTCCAGTAAAACTATATAACCTTTCTGAATTACATTTGAGGGCCATTAGATGACAAAAACAAAAATGTCTCCTCTTGTATTCTAATTTACGTTATGTATGTGTGCTGCGTTTACAATGTAATTTTGGGCTTTTGGGATATTCAACAAAATCCATTTCGGTATATTTTTGAAAAGATGACGATGATTACAAATATGATGAGAAATTAAAGTACCAAGAAAACCTTTTGTTTTGTCTTTTGAATGTAGCCATAAGGAAGTAAAGGACAAAGTCAGGTCAGAGCCATGTTGTCAATACAACTACAGTACACTCATGTTTGTAACAGTGACACACACACACTCACGGATAAAGAGATAAATGGCCAACACGCACAGTATGACATCTGCTCACAATAAGGCTGATGTGTACACACAGATACGGAGGCGGAGGGTAATTCAGGAACCTCAAAACATGCTAATCCAGTTTTTCTGAAAAACCCTCCCTGCTGCCATCAAGATACGGTTTCAAGCGGGAGAAACGTTTAGCTGTGGGACAGAGGAGGAGAGACAAGCATACAAGAGCAGCTCTGTTACCAAGTCAGCACTTCAAAATCTCAGGATTTACCACAGCGCAGGTTTCCTCTGGACCGAACCGCAACAACAGAGACAACAGGATAGTGGATTAACTTTAATCCTATCGGTGTTTCTTATGTAGGACCCTGTTAGCCAACACCTGCATTACGAATTACCTGGAGGAAACGACTTTAAGTACACCGTGACACACGGCATCTCTGGGCCACTTTCTCAGACTGTCCTGTAACTGTTTGGGCTTCTGCTGGTAACTACATTAGCAGGTCTGCATGGAAGGCACATCATGGCCACAACATGATGCAGCTCACAAAGGAGATTTCTTTTTTTCTTTGTATTCATGCTGGACAAAAGCTGGACCAACATACAGGAGCTGAACATTGAGCTTCAAGGAGATTTCCACAGCAATGCCTGAAAGAAGTGAAAGAAAAAACTCATGAGGAGAGGAAAATGAAAAAAGAACCAACATTTTGAACCGACACATGATATCACAGGCACCACCTGGATATTTTTTTTGGTTTTGAATGGTTATATTGTGAGTCATGGAGATGTTGCTGTGCTTTGGGGGTCGTAGGCGAACTCGACACCACCAGTTCCAATGGAGCGAAAAGGACTGTTTGCTTAACAATGAGTCTCATATCATTCCAAACCCCTGCTTCCTAGACGCAGGTAAAAGCCAGCACAGTGAGCTTTGACAGCTTAACATGGGACCTAACTTTACTATCAAGGCATCTTGACGTTTTACTCAATATTACTCAATAAGAAACATCAAGATTTCCCACACAAACTGTTAATGGTATGAAATGGCAATGACCTTGATTCAGATGAGCTTAAAGTAATGTCATTTTGAGCATGTTTTCCCTTCAACCTGAAGAAATTATCATCGTTTCAGCTATTTGAAGGCTTTACGGTGTTTTATTTTTTATTTTTTAAATGAAACAATATTTTATAATAGTAATCCAATGCTGGTGAGAATCAGCTTTTGTCACAAAGCTGCTCTGACACTTGGACTGCAACTTCCAGCTTCATGGTTCTACTGGATTTCCCTGAGTGACGCACTCTAAGTATGGGCAACCAGGGTTGCCATTTTGTTTTACGTTTTCTATGCCAAAATCCCTCATAAGCAGTAATGCTAAATGATCATGCAACTGTGTTAGGGTTTGTATGTAATAGTAAATGTTATAATGGGAGGTATACAATATATTGTATATATGTATACATATATACAATGTGCTATCCAAATATAGAGTGTTGTTCTGATGTCATGTGCTATCCAAATATAGTGTTGTTATGTCATTAAAACATTGTTCAGGAAAATCATACAAATGTTAATGTTAACTTAATTGATATCAATGCAACCTCAGGTAAAAGAATGTCTATTTCATACCAGCATTTTTCTCATTTTGACCACAAAGGGGCAGTGTTCCAGCCCAAACCGCACTTTAACTAGGGTGCTGAGTTGAGCAGGTAAAATCTGGCTTGATTTAGATGATGCTCTTTATATAGTACATGGCTCGCTATTTGATGGCCCAATTTCAGTTCACCAAAGCATCATAGAGCGCCACACCTGTGGAAAAGAGGAAATGGAAGAGGAAAATGTAAAGGCTGTTTGGTCCATTAGGCTTCAGCTCTCCCGCTGTGTGTGGGCTGTGTAGTGGTAGCCACTGGAAGTGTGGTGTGTAGTTGTGCGGATACTTCATGTTACTAACACAGGTGACGTTTGCATTTCTGTTCTTTCCTGTAGTGAGAGGCAGGCATTTTGTTATATTGTATACAGTAAGTGTTTCTCTATCAAAGATATTATGGCCAAACTGTGTACAACCTAAGCAGTGTAGCTTTGATATACCCTTACATTTATTACAACTTGGTGGTCACTAAAATGTGGATACATTAACAAAGAACTTGCTGAACTCCATTCTCTGTTCTTCTTTTAAACATGGGAATGGATGCCCTTTTTTTGTTTTGCCATTGGTCAGAAGACACAAAGTGTCTATTCATGGCGGGCAGTCATTGTTGATTACAGCAGTGTGTAATCAGCTCAGTCTTCTCTCAAGCTCATGTTCACTTTTGTCTGTTTATGTCTCTGGGGGCTACGAGCAGCTCCGGAGAAATCAGGAGGGCGTGTTTAATGCCTGTGGGATCCATTCCTTGTTTTCCATGTGTCCCGGGGGGTTGGAAGGCAGCTGAAAGTTCAAACAGAGACACACTCCCTCATGCTCTGCATGGCAAGAGCTCAGAGATTAAGGGGTTTGTCTGCACCGCCAACAACAAGGACTGCTCATAGTTCGTAACTTGCCAAAGAGGAAGGGTGATTAATTTTTTTTTTTTCTGAAGTTGCAACTTTTGCAGCTATTAGAGATGACCTTGTTGCAAAACAAGCAGTGGATATCCCGTTTTTTTCTTTTGTTCATATGCCTGTGCAAGACATGTAGAACAGAGTGTGGGGAGAAAGCAGCTACTATCTAAATGCCTCTGTGAGTAAAGGAGCCAGAAGATGCAGGTGGCAGCGGGGCTTGTTTGAAGTTTTTTCCGATGTCAAAGGTGAAGGATTATGCCTGGCATAGGAATTTAGTCTTCAAATGAAGGACTTTATAAGCTGAATTTCCACAACTCCCAGGCAGAATGTGAACAGGGGCTTGTGCTACACTATTGTCAATGAGGATATATGTGTGAATCAGTTTCAGTGAAGTGCCATGCTATTCCTTAGCAATGGGACCGTGGATGCGACCCCAAGAAGTACAGCTATTGGCCAACTGCAGAAGGGAAAAACTGTTTACCATATCTCTGTAATCCTGAATGAAACACAGGGAGATGTGCCGGTGTCAGAGCTGGGAATGGGCCGGGCCACCGACACACTGGTTGAGAATTGCAAGCCAGGAGTAGAGATAATTAGTGTAGTGCCAATGGAGAACAGCCCCAGGATGGGCAGGGCACGGCAGGAGCTTGACAGGTGGCCCTCCCTGAGCTGTACAGGTAGAGCTGGGAGGCAAAGAGAGGAGGTAGTTGAGGAAGAGAATGAGGAGGAGCTGGAGGAGGTGGAGGGAAAAATGAAGACAGACAGGTTTTTGAAACAGCCCTGCAAGAACTCAGGTAACTCCTCACAACAAGGCAGAGACGTGGCAGAGTCAGTCACTCAGACAGACACCCAGGCGCAACACACACAGAGCTCAACTTTACGACCTGTCACCGTCCATGGTAAAGGGCTTGTCTTTGGGGAACATGGCACTGTAGCAGGACATCGCTCTCTGCCCCGGGCCGTGTTGCGAAGGACGCGTCAGGATGAAGCCCCGCTGGGTAGGAGAACGGTGAGCATGTATGGCGACTCAATCAAGCAACAAAGAGATTCTCAACCTGAACAAGAAAGGCGGCTGCGGAGGCCCAGGAGTGTGTGCATGCTGGCAGGCCCAGGCCCAGTTCTGTCGGAGCCCCGGACCCAGCACCCGCTCAAGAGGGCAGGTATTTTAGAGAACAACCAGCAGAACAGGAGCAGGAAGGCTGAGCTGAGGGCTGTGGATGGCCTTAATCTTGTTCTGGCTCAGCGACCTTCGGTCCTCGCAGAGGTGACCCCTAGGGTCCGCCAGAGGAGCTTGAAGGCCAGGCCTGTCAGTATGACAGTGCTGGAGTTAAGAAAGAGGGGCTCAGATGATGAGATCGACAGCCAGAAGAGCGATGGAGTAGGCTTTCTCAAAGGGGGCTTCCGTTGGAGGCTTTTTGGCAAAGCACAACAAGATAAGAGCAAAGAGAAGGAAAGTGACAAAGATACAAAATTTTCTCCTAAATCCAGTACATCTGATGCTCCAAAAAGTACACTGAGCTCCTTAAGACGGAGCCTCAGCCTGCGAATCAGGAGGACTCGGCCCCGGGACAAAGTTACTTTAGGGTCTGAAAGGGAATTAAAGGAGTGCTCTAGGACTACAAGTACAGCTGAGGAGACAACAATGCATCCACGACCTTTCTCGTACCTCACAGGAAGAACGCTTCCAACTTCCAGTGAGCAGACTGAGGATGGGGGCGTGCAGTACATTCAGTACCACAGCAGGGGGAAGGTCAAGGTAATGGAGGTACCCCTCTGTCCAACAAAACTGTCTTCCAAACCAGTTCAGGAAGAACCAAGCATATGGCAGCTCATAGCCAACCGTTTCAGGCGGAAAGAGCAGCCATTCAGTGGCAAATGTGAAACCCAGCAGTCCCAAAGCAACGACACCAGCCAATATCCCCTGGCCGGGAATAATAAGTCACTGCCAGTCGCCATAGAGACTCCTGCAGGCATTGACTCCCACAAAGGTCAAGGTAAGACCTGCAAGATTGCTGAATTTATTTCTCAGCTCTGTTCTCCATTATTTAGCCTGTCCTTCATGGCACAGAAAGTTAAAACTCAAAAGAAACACGGAAGTGCACTGTTTTTTTTAGAAGGACAGGCAAATGAAAAACACATGGGGAATTGTGAGTTTGGATGGCATTCAAAAACGTCTGGTTCAGAGAGTCCTTTTGGAATTTCTATTTCGGGTACTTCAATTCTCCAGTGTTTTTCATGTGTGTAAGCACTTACACAGAAATTAATTTGACTTGTATATGATTTTTGAAGTTCAGTAAATGAGTAGGTAAGTACAGTAAACTCAAATCAGCACTGACTGATAAGGCCACATTATAATGGCTTATTTTAGAGTGGTTTTACTGTGGTGTAACACAGCCCCAGTACTTTCTCTGTTTTACCCACACACAGGACATGGGAGTACTGATAATGCTGTCTCTTGGCCTTATAGAGACAGAGCTTAAAGCAGTTAGAGGCTGTAATGGGGATTCGTTTGGCAGCCGAGCAGGGCTAAATTAAGAGGGCTTACATGCTATAATGATGGGGCGAAAAGAAGACGACTTAAGCACCGTGTTTAAAGGTTACTCTGAAAGTGAAGTTTGTCCAGTTGCCTAGAAAACCAGGCAGAGAGGCAAATATTTCTAACTATCTGAATTAATAGCTGTGTTTTTCTACGTTTTTTTGCGTCAACATCCATTTTCACCCTTTCACATGAAGACCTAATTAGTTGTCTGTGACAACTTAATGACTTCTACTTATGTCAGGTCACACATGTCCTGTATTTATTCTCATTAAGCCTATCTTTGAAACAGCAAAGCAGGTATGTCATTATCATGCTAGCATAATGCTTGCAATGGGTCCTGAGGTCAACCTTGTTGGTCTCCCAGTGTATTTGTATTCTCACATGACATGTTACCAAGGATACCTACTCCTGTGGTGGAGTGTCAAGTGGTATTTGTCCATTTATTCCACAGCAGTCAGTCAGTCACTCAGTCAGTCAGGCATTAGGAATGTAGGTGTGCCGATCAGTCTGAGTAAAGTTAGGTGTTCAATGCCCTGGGCGGGCCTCACCGCCTGTTGCTACCTGCCTGAGTGTTTGCTCCTAAATTAAATCCAGAAAGCTGAAGCCCAGCCCTCACAAACCTTAACACACACACACACACACACACACACACACACACACACACACACACA
>CALSCE010009779.1:9685164-9711188 GCA_943593645.1 Bovichtus variegatus
ACACACACACACACACACACACACACACACACACACACACACACACAGACAACCATACGCACATGGTTTTTGCTCGCATTGCATTTTCTTTTTTTCTTATGAAATGGAATAAGTGGAGGGGGGTGATTTTGCTTCGCTACCCTCAGACTGAATGGTCATTTTTATCTGAGTAGACATGAGCAGTGAAGTGAAAAACCTAACAAACAAGCTGGCAATGCAGTTTCCCCCTCGCAGAGACAAAGACACTGGTGTCCTTTCTAAGCATCACAAATGCAGGGGCTTTCTGTTTCCATAGGCATTCTGGGACACCGTAATGTAGGGATGCTCATTTTTAAAGAATGACGTAATACAGAGCACATGGATTCAATTAGGATTTTTTTTTCTGCATGGGACCAAACTGGTTGTACTGTATCTGCTCCAAGAATGGAAAAACTTGGGCATTTTCTCTATGTTACAGTTTGTAATGGGTGTGTTTGTGTGAGGAAATGTATCGAATGATTTCTTTAAAAATAAATTTAATGCACATGTTGGGTCTTGTCCAATTTTGCGTAAAAGGTTCTCATTTCCTCTTCCTTTCTTCTTGTCGTTTTTTTTATGTCCTTGAAAGCATAAGTGGTGTTGTTATGGTCAATAATATTAGAGTGGGCTGCAGCGTTAGTCCATTTATGTGTTTTTCATGTGGCTTTTGATGACACTTAATTTCCCTGCACAGTTATCTATGGATTGACATTTATTTGAATGTGTCCCTTTTTTTGAAAGTTTGATTATGGGGACTGGGAAAATGTGAGAAAAACATCTGGTGGCTTTTTTTTCCTTTTTTCTTTTTTCTTCTAGCTCTCTGTTGTTTCTGTTTATTTCTCTATTCATTGGTTCTTTGTTAATGTTGCGTTACTGCAGTAATAAGGGCTAAAGACTGGAACCTTTCAATGTGTTCGTCTAATTGCTAGTTGGGACTGTTAACTTTTAACAACCCCCTAATTACTTGAAAAATAACATCATATAAATAAAATTCATCATATAAAAGTATAGGGAATGTATCAGTAAATAATAGGTCCAGGAAATCCAAGAAAATTAGGCGGCAGCCTAATCTGATATTGTCTCAGAGAGCTGTGACCTGAAACTGAATCAGATGGGTGTCTTCGCTCTTGTTCAGACATGTCAAACCCACACTGAGAGGGCTTAACATGAGGCGTGCTGTTTAAAGACTACCCTGCTCCACACAATGCTTGGTGAAAGGCCCTTCTGTTAGGGATGAACTTTTCTCCTCACCCACAACAAGTGAGACATCCAAACCAGCACAAGGCTCTTTGTACAGAGAGGTCAGAAATAAGTAAACTTTTCAGCGGGGGAGGGGGTATTTTTACTCTAATTGTAGTAGGATATGGAATTTTTGGCTCCGGTCTGCTCGGCTATGAGTCATGCGGGCTTTTAGCATACATTTTGGAGAGAAAATAGAAACATGTCTTACTGTATAGTGATTACCTTACTGTTTATGCTGTCATTTTTTTCATATTAGCATTGCCTCAAGCCCAAAAGGAAAAACATCATTGCTGCAACAAACAGGCTTACTGTAATGATTGCTCCCTGTTTAGTGTGAACACTTTAATTGTTATGGTTTAGACATGGGGAGGGAGTGTGGGCTCTTCACCTGGTATTACACACCTTGTGGCCTGGAGACAGGGAGTCTACACTCCCATATTGGAGATGGTATCTTCTTCTTGGGGGGGGGGATTCAGATGGTGAGCAAGCCATGATCCAAAACAGGAAGGTGGTCTTTGTTCTAATAATTGTTTTGACACATAGTTGTGTATTCCATCCCTGTGGGAAACTGGCATCGCTTGTGGAGTTGTCATTTGTGTTTTTAGTTCTGAGGGTTTGTATTGTTCTTCATAGTGGCCTTTTTCAAAGTGTGATTATCCAGTCAAAGTCTCTAAATGTCACTGGAAAACCAAACAAGTTGAATCAAGCCTGATAATGGCCGTCTTTTAAAAAGGATTAGGGTTAGGGTTAGGGAAACCTTATATTGAAATAGGCTGCATAGATTGTGCTTACCATAGGTGTTTCACAATTACTTCTGGGAAGTTGTGTGTTTTTTATAAGTTGTGAATACATAAAAAAATTGTATATGATCAAATTAGTCAGGGAGAAAGAGACATATTTACCAACTGGTTGTTTCTTTGATTGGGTTTTGGTTCTGCAACTAGCAATTAGTTGTGTTCTATATTGATTTTCTGATTACTTTCTCAGATTATCATTGCAATAATAAAATTTAAATGATAAACGCTCAAGTTGGCTAATTCAATTGCTAAGTGCTGACCATAACACAAAGAGTTTCAGTTTAATACCATAGGAAAAATAAAAAAATACCCATATTTATTGTTTTGTTTTTACTGATCATATTGTTTGAATCCTCAATGACAATAAAAGTGTAATGAAGAAAGATTTCTTCGCCTGGAGGGTATGGCATAAATAAAGGCTGAAAGTTTGCTACTTTCAAAGGCTATATCTTTATAACCATTTGACCCTGTTAACTTCAGTAGGCTTTGTACAGCATGGCTCTGCTCGTCTACAGTAAACTGCACAAAAGTTTGACACAATCCCACTGGTTCACTGTGGAGTTTTTGTGTGTAGGAAATAAAAGATTATGGGGAAAAACTAGATGAAATGACATTCTCTTAAAAGATTTTCACAAAAATCAATCCCCCAGTACGTAGTACTAAATACCTGACCAGACTGTAGATAGGCTTCGTCATATCTCTATGACTGCTGAATCCATCGTAAAACTTATTGCACACACTACAGTCTATAAACTGTAGCAGTGAAGTCCCTTTACCATCATCCAATAGGAAATACTGTGAATGCCATACAATCTGTAGCTGGAGTGAAATGTGTTCAAACGGATGGATTACCTTTTTTAAATGCTGCTTGACTTAATTTTTTTGTACTTTTCCTTTTTAGACTCTTTCGTCAACAGCCAGGAATGGACATTGAGTCGGTCAGTGCCAGAGCTGAAAGTGGTGAGTAACTTTTTTTATATTTCTAACAGTCCCTCCGAGGTTTCATCTCACTGATCAATTTAAATGTCAATGGGAAAACATGTTCTGTCCATGTAATACTGGTTTTGCATTTTACATGAGAGGGAGCAGTTGAGAGATTGGCTGGACTTTTCCCTGGCACGTACTGTGTGATTTTTAATGAGATGCGTTGGCATGGAAATGCAGTGTGGCTTGCAGCAGGACGCAAAATGAGTGACAGTTTTGGGCTAGACTAGTGACACATCCTGGGTCTGATCCCACCCGCCAGTGAAGCTCACACACAGCCTCTGCCAAATGCACAACTAACATCGTCACATGATTTAATGCTTTCCACCCATAAAGACTAGCAGCCTTTAGAAACTGCACTCCACCATTCTGACAGTTGAAATAATATTTCTGTGTTAGCTGAATTAATTGTTGTGGCACCTTGCAAAAGAGAAAACTTCAATGGAATGAAAAGGGGAGAAGTAGCTCAAAGACGAGAACAAACTTGCTTTTCTGGCTTCAAACACTATAAATGCGACTGTTTGCTTTTATGTTTCTGAGGTGTTAATTGGCAGCTTCCAAACAGGGGTTTGTTGAGTGGACCTGGAAAGACTGAATAAAGTGTCTCCAAATATACTGAAAATAAGTTGGTCTCATAAAGCTTTTCAGTATGACAGCAAAATCTGTTTCTCCTTTTTGATTCCACAGTAATAACGACAGGAAGTGGGGTCAAGGCACTTCCTGCAGATAAGTTGAAATGATGATAGGGTGAGAAAACCTCTAAAACATCTGCTAAAAACAGTGAGCTGCACCCCACTGTCTTGTAGTTTTATAATGGCAACTAAACTGAGGTCAAACCTTTTTTTATTTTTTTGCCATCTTTTGATTCTTAAATCCACACTCTTTAATATTCCCAGATCAAATGCAAACATCTACAAAGAAGAGTAAAAGTATTGTCCTGGAATAGTGCTGATACAGCTGTTGATTTTCATGAAGGCTATATACCAGCAGGTCACAAAGTCGAACAGTTAAAACAGCAGGAACACGGGTTCAGTGGTGCATTCAAAGTCGTTTTTTGTTGACTCACTGCTTTCACCGCACACAGCCTACAACTTTTGCTAGCTTAAAGCTTATTCATAGTTTATTCTGCTGGGGTACCACATGGTGGTATATATATATATATATATATATATATATATACTTCAATTATAGAGAGGGGGTAGGCTAGAAAAGGCCTTAAACAGATCTTTTCGCTTGTGCCTTAAACCTCCCTATAATTAGAACCATACCTGACTTTAACACCCACTAATGATCTAAAGAAGAAGAGGGTGATGGTGGGTAGAGGAGGAGGAGAAGGAGGAGATGAGGCATTTTGCAGCCTTTGTTCTTCCCAGACATGCTGGCATCCCCAGCCCACCCTCCGCCATGCATCACCCTGAAGGCGCTGTAGCTAGGTCTGGTCTAGACACCTGGGAGAGGAAGCGGGGGAAAGATTGCAACCAAACTGATGTATGTTGGAGGATTTTCCTCCATAATGTTTCAACCTCACACAGCCCCCCTAAAGAGCCAGATCGGGGTTTTCAGGGTTTTGTTCCTTAATTACCAACTAAATGTACTTACCATTACTTCCCACCGTTTTCTAAGTATGCCATAAGTTTTTTTTTTTTTGCTCTATTTTTCTACCTTTCCCGCAGTAGTTTGTTTCAGTATGGAAGTAAATTAACTTTTGGAGAAGCAATCTATCACAGTAAAAATGTAATCACTTTTCTATTATGTATTTGCATGGTAATTACAGCCCAACCAAGATGACATTTTTGTGGCAGACGCTACATTAATTTCTTGTTACTTAGACTCTTACATGTACATACAATATAAATATATTGGCTATAAACTAATACAAACCAATATGTCAGCCTTTGATTTACCAGTTGGGCTCTAATGGTAATGCTGCTGTAAGCCGGAACGGTTTTGAAAACTTTTCCTGGGTGATGAATTTAAGGGAAACTCGTGCAACTAATATTTGATAGTTGTCAGCCAAACGGCAACCTTTTTTGAATGGAAAAAAAAAACAACCAAATGTCTTTATTCGTTTCACACAATCCATGGTAAAATTGTTTCATTTCTGATAATTTAGCTTTTGATGCAATCAAGAGTAAACACAATTGGTAGATAATGGGCTAAAACCTGCAAAAGCACTGCCATGGTTGAGCTTGAAGGGTCCTTCTCGACCTTGGAAGCAGCAGCTTGACAAAAACATATTCTCAAACAGGGTCCACTAACCTTGTGTTTCCGAAGCTTTTAACTTCATTTTGTGACCTTACTCGGCGGATAGAGTCGCTGAAGTTGAGGTTGAAAGCTTCAGAAACACCAAGTGAGACTTTCTTGTCAGGTCTCCATTATTGGGCTTTGTGTATGCTTCTGGTTTGTACCTGTCATGTTATGCCTGTCAGTAATAATAAGTATTTTGCTGTTGGTCTTTCAGGGCATTGTGGGAAATCTGTCCAGTGGAAAGTCTGCTTTGGTCCACCGGTACTTGACAGGCACATATGTGCAGGAGGAGTCTCCTGAAGGTAAGAGTCTGCTGGTGGAGGTGGGGGATCAGGAGGTGATTATTAACATGTCCGCATACTTTAAAAAGATTTACATTAATAAAGCTCTATGGCCTAATTTACCTCACAACTTGTCATATAAAATACGTGGCCGCTGACGAGTGAAAACCTTTTCTTTCCATAGTGTCGGCCTCTCGCAAATTTAAGAAAGTCTTGTTGTTAGATTGATAACAATCTGATGTCTTTCAAAAGCATTTGATTAGTGACATTATACAGAAGCCTGCTGGCTGGTAAATTTGTTTTCTTTTGTTTCACAAGAAGAAAGTCGAGCATGTTGGCACTGGATGCTACACCGTGCAGACGGATAACCATATTAGGATGGGTGTATTAGGATATTTACATGAAGCATGGTGCCTTATGAGAGTTGTTTTTTTTATTAGTTTGAAAAGAAAATGTTTTGAGTTGGATAAAATTAAGCTTCTGGATGCCAAAATTGATAATTGGCTGGGTTCATTTTTATGAATTTCCTTTTTCCTCCTGCACTAAAATTGACAAGATAATGACAAAGCATAAAATGTCCAATAAATAATGGCTGTGAAGATTATCCATTGTTTAAACTCTAAGGTAAAATTAAACCCCATAATTTCTCTGGGACTGTAAATTAAAGTTTTTATAACTATCCGAATCCTTTTGCCTCCGGGATTTCCTGATCGAGAACAAGCCAGTTTACCATGTTCAGGAAGGTTTATTTCCAGAAAGGGACCCCTCGCCATTTTAATTCACTCTGAGATTTAAAAATCAGATATTCTTCAATTTATCCGCAGAATCATAATGAGAATGCCCCCTTCTGGCCTGAAAGGTAAGTCCTCCTCTCAGAAATCCACAAAGATGTTGGCGAACCCAGAGTTAACTGATTATTTTTGAAGGGTTTGCAGTGTTTCATTTTAGTGTAATTATAGGGAGGATGAGACATGAAGCGCATAATTAGGTTTTGGCATTTTGCTGCACCAAGGGAGAAAAATCCTCATAGCTTAATTAGTCCTTGAGAAATCAATGGTGGAAATGCTCGAAAAAACAGAACAAGCATTTTTCAAGCTGTAATCAAGGAAACATGTCGGCTCAGATATGTCCATGTATCCCTTTTATACTTCTGCGAGTTGCTGTGATACAACATACCTGTCTCCTAATTAGCAGCTGCTCAGTCTCTCTTTTGTTTTTTATGTGCTTTATTGGCTTTACTCCAGATTGGGTATTTACATTGCAGAAGCATTGCCCAGCACAGGAAGGTTCAGCGATGCCTGTTTCTTCAGTGATTTGTTCCTGGTCTTTTGCTATGATATCTGAAAAAAAGGTACCGGGGTGTGTTGCCATGGCAACACCGGATGGAGCTCCGTTGGATTGTGGCTCTGTGTCAAGGTCTAAGCCTCCGTGTAAGCAGAGTATGCTTACTGAGTGTTAACCGTGCCTACCAACTTACAGTCTCTCCGTAGGCTGTCCACAAGGTTATTAGTCGCCACTTTTTATGTAAGGCTGAGCAACATATTCAAATAATTCATAATTGCTTTTTATGGTTATGTAAAAAAGCGTAATGGTAGAAGAGGTATGGTAGTCCGCCTCATTTATTATTATTCACAGCGCTGGCTTTTTTCGTTGGATGCATTGTATTGGCTCAGCTCTAAATAAAGACAACAGCATCCTGGATGATTACACAACTGAAATGTTTACTTTAAATTCCACCCATGTTTTTCACAAGAGGCGCATGCTTTCATCTCAGATAGTGATTTCAGAGAGACTTTCCATAGTCTGTCGTGGCATATGTTGGTGCTGCCAAGCTCCGTATTCTGATAAATCTTTGGTTTGCCGTAACGCTCTGATCCAGTCTTTTTCACTGTGTAATGTGATCCTCCTCATCTTTTTTCCCTTTTTAAATGGGATTCAGAGACATACAGACACATAGTTTCTCAGTCCTTTGTCTGAATCTCCAAAGCTCTGTGACTTGAGTAAAAAAAAAAAGAAAAAAAAAGCTGGCTGGTGGTACGTGAAACTCTCTCTCTGTTACACAACCAGCAGGGCTTGAAAGCCTGTGCAAAAGGCTGGGAGAATCCCTTATTTGCCAAGCGGGCTAAAGTGGACTTAACAAGGTAGAAGTTTGGCTCAAGTGGATATGTATTGCTTGTTGAGACAGGAATACTGTCCGCCTATTAAAAATTATAGGACCCAGCTACTGTATGGCCCTTACAGCTTCTCTGTGATGTAAGATCTGCAGTTCTTGATATGCTGGTTGAACAGCAAATAAAGAATAGCAGCGCTTGACACGCTGATCTCTGTGATCTCAGACTATTATCTAACCATGAATATCTTTAGCAAACATGTCTGATTATGAAACTTAAAAAAGAAAATCCGTAACAGGTGAACTTTTATTCTGCGAGCACATGTGCTGCACCATTTTGTTTGATACATTTCGTGATCATTCCTAGACCCTTTTCAAATGTGTGCATTATTCAATTTTGTCAAATGGCTTTCAGCATAGTTTCGTATTCATAAGGCACTGTTTTCACTCCCAGGGACATCTCTAGCCTCACAACTTTCTCATTTGAATGTTTTTAATCTCTGCAGGAATCGCAAACCATTCAAATGATATGCAAAATCTAATTTACTGCATATTTCTCCCATTGATCTCTTATTTATCTGCAGTCAGCTTTGCTAGTGGCAAGAAATATGCATTTCTACTAGAGGAGAAATGAAAAAAAGAGAAACTCAAGGCTGAAGAGGGGCTAAGTGTTCGCTCCTCACTACTCTCTGGTGGACATGCTGTGACCTGAGGCACACTGAGATTTCTTTTGCCTCTGACTTTATCTCTCATCATTTCCTTTTCTCTTTTAGTGTTTTCTAAAATTACTCTCCCTGTCTTATCATTTTATTGCAAAGTGTAATGAGTTATTTTAATGCTGTGAAAACCAATGTTCTAAACCTCTGTAGCTCATGCAGTGAACTGATGGACTGAACGTGCAGTCTCATAATGTTTGAGAGTTGGACTTTTCCAGGACTTGTGGCAGTGCAGGGGCCGAGCCACTGAACCTGTTCCCTCAGCAGCTGTGCATTAGACACGCTAAACAGCAATTTCTTTCCCACATAATTGGCTCCAGAGAGACCTGGTGTCCTGTCGGCATATGATCCTAATGGCAACACATTCAGGGGACTAAATTGAGAACTGCACATAGACATGCATACATATCTCACCAAACTTTTTTTTATGTCAAGCTGTGTTTTGATATCAAATCTGGTATCCAGAACATCGTCATTGTTTTTATGATTAATGAGTCTGAAATGTGTCTGCAGTCTTTTTCTCTATGAGATACCCCCTGGTGGTCAGTTATTACATCCTGGGAAAGACAATTTTCCAATATCATCTTGTAGCGGCACTAGGCCAGACTTAACACGTTATAAGAATGACCTTGAAACAAACTCTTTAATAATAGATAATGAATACATATCTCTTCTCCAGGTGGACGGTTCAAGAAAGAAATAGTGGTGGATGGACAGAGCTACCTACTTCTGATCAGAGATGAAGGAGGGCCTCCAGAATTGCAGGTAAGGGGTTTAACCATATCCATGTAAAGTGAAACATCAACACCTTTTATTAATGAAGGTGATGATGTTTATACAGTTTTATAACCATTTATATCCAAGCACACCTCCTTCCTAAACAGTCAAACAGTGCTTAAAAATGAGAAATGCGGTACTTTATAGTGAATAACAGGAGGTTTATATTAATTAAAAAGATTTGTTTTTCATTTAAATGAGTGGAAGAACCCAGTAATAAAATTGTCAAACCTTATTTTAGTTGATTTTGTGAGTTGATATGAATTTAATTGGGCATATGATATTGTTTCATTTCAATCGCAAGCCCCTAACATGAATCGACTCGAAATGTTATCGTGGCAGACTTTGTGATTTTAGCAAATATCGTATTGTTGTCCAAAGACTTTATATAATATAGTATTGAGAAAAACTTGTGATTTACACCACTAGTAAGAGTGTTGATCCTGGTAAAATGTCTCTTTACGCTAAAGCTGCGAGATGTGTCAGACAGAAACTGTCTGCAAACTGTTATGCAGGCAGGAACTGTTTAGAGACGGACCGTTGCTTCTCTGCTGGACTGTTTGGAGCAGCGTGACAGCACTATGTGGTTGTTCTACCAAAAGCACTTAAGGGGCAGCAACAGATCAATGAGTAGGCCCAGCCAAAAATATGTTTGTCAAACATTGAATGCAGCACTTAATCGTCCTATTAATTTGTGAAATATGAAGACTAATAGAGTTACTGTTTTATAAAGTGAGCTTTACCAAGTCTTCATTAGAGAAGTTGCGATTGATATTGTCATACTGACACTATTTCATGCTTTTCCAAAGAAGGTCAATTAAGAAAGTTCTTCCTGGTGATCAAACCCTGTGTAACGAGCAGGTATTAGACTCTTACCATCTACATGTCTTCCAGGACTGAAAGGTACTTAACATGGGGCATCTTTGTTTGGTACTACTTTATCCAGTCGGAGTTTTCTGAATGTAATTGATTAAACTATTGTTTTTGGCATGGTTGTACAGCAGCGTGATTATCCTGTTTTCAAGTTTTGGAAAAATCTTATATACTATATACCAGAGGTCTTCAACAGGGAGTCCGCGACCCCTAGGGGGTCCGTGGATGTACTGCAGGGGAGTCGCAACATTTTTGGTTGATTAGACAATAAACATTTAAAAAAAGAAAATGTTCAACCAATTATTTTTCCACAAATTTACATGAATATATGTATTAATTGAGTAGCTTAGTATACAATAACAGGGTAGCTATGTTTATACATTACATGGGCACTAGGCCCAGTTTAATATAAAACACAATTTTATACAATATATATATAGTAGGGGGTCCCTGCTCTATCTCTCCATCAGTTTGAGGGTCCTTGGCCTGAAAAATGTTGAAGACCCCTGCTATATACCAATGGATGGTTCCAATTTAGAAAAATGGATTACATTTATTTTTCTTAATCACATGTTTTGAATCTTTGAGTCTTATTCTGCTAGTAACTAAAGCTGTCAAATAAATTTGTCAAATGAGATTAAAAATACAATATTTTACAGTTTTGGTTCACTCTCATGGCCTTCAGCAGCGTCTTTTCCAGATTCAGCAGATGTTTGTCACCAAAAAGCTCAGATAAACCGAACTGTACACTAACCACCCAGCAGCGCCACACGGCCAACATACAAAGTTGGCACATTTAGCCGCTTAAGATCCAGATATTTCCCTCAGGAGTTGGTGGAGACCAAAAACGGCTAAAAAAGAGCGAATATTGGTCTCACGTTTGTCTGGAGGTCAGAAACACATCTTCAAATGAATACTAATGTCGCTCCGTGTCTGATGAATGTGTAAATAGGATTTGCTAACACATCCACCATATCGACTCAAAAGATGATGATGATAATGATGATAAAAGATTGGTGTGTTCTCAGCTTGTTTTTGCTTCCCAAAAGTGGCCAAAAAATGAAGTGAATGTGAAGTGAAGGAACGCATGTTTAAGCACAGTACTTTAGTAAATGTATGTCTTTCCACCACTAGCAAAAATGGAACAACTGAGTTTGAGAGAGTCTGTTGCTTAAAACACACTAAACCATATTGGAGGGGTTCAAAAAGAAGAGATTTAATAAGCAGATTCAATCAAATAGTAACAAACCCCAACGCTCGAAAATACAAAACGACACTTGTTTCTCGCTTCACTCAGACGTTTCAATGTTTCTGGTCACATGTGAGCTCGGTGTGATTTGACCGTGCGTTTGCATTAGCAGCTACTGATACCTGGCCTGGAAGAGCTCCAAATTTAACACTTGCTTTACGCTCAGTGAGATTAGGGAATAGAAATGAGTTTGGTTCGGTTTGCAGTTGCCTGTATAATTAGGGACATAATTAAAGGCCTCCATTATGTTCACACTCGCAGGAGGCGGAGCAGAGTTGTGGCTTGGAGGCTTGATTTGCCATTCATTCCCTATGGGGTCTGGGTGAGGCGAAAGCTGAATGGAGAACAGGGCAGTACGGGGGAATAGTTATCCCTTGATTGTCACTGCTTAGCCTCTTTCTTACAATGCATGGTGATTAGGATTGATTTCCTCCACTCAAGGGAAACATATCTCCCATGTTTGATCGTAAACTATGCTTAGATGTGAACGTATTCGACGCTGCAAATACAAAGACTGCTAGATTATGATAGCAGTGGGAATACAGAAAATAGATAAAAATGCAATAGTAGAGTTTAATCATTCACTTTCATATGGCCTAATACTGGTTCTTTGCCTGAAAACAAGAACACACTGTGCCTGCTGCTACACTGCCCCCTTCTGTCTGTATGTGTGAACTCCAGCCGAAAGAATGCCTGCAACACATAACGGTAAAAATGTCTGCATGTAAGACACATAGCCTGTTTCAGGGAGCCGTTAAATGAACAAATTATATTCATTAAAATTGTGTTTCAAGACATAATTATTTTGAATAATTGTGTCTCAATAGTTTTCCCACAAACATGTTAAATTGCCTTGTTAAAAGTTATTACATTTACACCTAGTCCTTGTAGGATCTATGACTATGCTAATTATATATTTCAAAAGTTCTACTGCGCATAAAATGTACTTCATTTAAAAGTCCCTTCTCATTTAATACTGGAGCTTTCAAGTTCCCACGTCATACTTTTGTACGTTCCAAAATAGTTGGTGTGCACACTTATTAATCTCAGATTTAAAGTGAGCGTAGACAAACTTAACTTTTTCAGCAGAACAGTCTTCTAGTTTCAAACTCTGCACATGTATCAGTATGCACAGTCGAGCTCAAACATCCAAGTAAAGTAACAATAAGCAAATAATGGTTGAACATCTGTTGTGTGAACGCTCTTGTGCAATAATGAGGCAGCATATATTTTTGCAGTGCTGCTTTCAACATATCAACTCTGCTCTGTCCTCAGTTTGCTGCCTGGGTGGATGCGGTGGTGTTCGTCTTTAGCCTGGAGGATGAGATCAGCTTCCAGACAGTCTACAATTACTTCTTGCGCCTATCCAGCTACAGGAACACGGCTGAGGTCCCCATGGTCCTCGTTGGAACACAAGGTGTTTGCCCTACTTCTGTTTTATGTTTTTTCAAGATATTGCTACCTCCGTAATGCAGCTTTACTCTATGTTCTTACATTGTCTTTACACTCGGAAGATTTCCTCTGCCATTGTCAACAACTCCCACGAAAAGACCAAAACTAACAATGAGTGGATGGTAATAACGAGTGTCGTCTGTGTAGCTAAAGCCTGATATACAGCATCTTATTTCTGTGTGCTCCTTTTGTTGTCCATAAGCCATAAGAACACATCAGTGAGCCACGCTGTCGCAGTGGGTGACATGTTTCCTCAATACTGGTGAACATGGGCTCTGTAGTTTAATTTGAGTTAATCCTGCGTACACCTTCCCGCTGTCGGAAATAATCATTAGCACATCGAACGTGTATTTATCCGCAGCTGGAAATCGTCCCCGGCAATTTAACTACTTCCTCGTGGTTTTAGTAGCGTTTCTTAAAAACTACAGAGCCCAGCTGTGTTAGGAAATGACTGATCAAAATGAAAGTATATATTTGTATGTAGTATTATACCATCCTTATTATTGAAGTTAAATCTTTTAGTAATTTGATTTCTTACCCTGCTCTCTTAGATGCCATCAGTGCCGCCAACCCCAGAGTGATTGATGACTCGCGAGCCAGGAAGCTGTCGAACGACCTGAAGCGCTGCACGTATTATGAGACCTGCTCCACCTATGGCCTGAATGTGGAGAGAGTCTTCCAGGACGGTAAGAGGGGCGCCAAAGAAGTGGAAATGGCTTAGACCGGAAGTACAAGGTGTAGCTTGAACATGATGACTTGGAGTACACACTTCACTGGCACACGAGACATGTTTGAAGTTGGCGGTCCTGAACTGTTTTATATCCCTTTGATCAACATTGTTTTAACTTGAGCTGAAACAATTAGACAATTTGACAAAACATGAAATCCGGAACTATTTTTATAATCAATCAATCGTTTAGGTACATTTGTGAAAGAAAAGAGCCAAAAATTCACTAGTTTTGAATTCTCAAATATGAATATTTGGTCACACACAACAACCAATTTAAAGACGTCAAGTTGGGGTTTGGGAAATTGTGATGGCCATTTTAAAATATTATCTAACATTTATAGATAAAATAGAAAAATAATCCTCAGATAAATCTGCAATGAATAATTAGTTGGTTGCAGCCCCTAGTTCTTATTGACTATCGACTTATTCTCATGCCTCACTCAAGGCAAAGTCGAAGGCTGTATTTATGAATTAAGATCAAAATTTTTCTAGACGACCATTCCCACAGCTAAACCACATTTCACACTAATAGGTTTGATGGAAAGACTACAGGATTTCTTGCCTGAAAAAATAAGCAGCAGCGTGAATGATGTGAATAAAGATTTTCACCTTCTTCCCATTTCAAGAAATGTGGTCAAATGAGGTCTTACTGGTGCAAAACTATAAGACAATTTATCAGTTAGTTCTTTTGACAAAACATTATATCTTCTTTCTTTACTTGGTAATCTTGTCTCAACAAGAGGTTTCTTTGTAACCTGCGTGTGTCACTTTGTTGAAACATGAGTAGAATGTGTGTTCAAATTCACTAATTGTGACATTTCTTCTTCTCTTGACTCCTTGCTAATTGTAAAGTACTTCATGCTGTTCTTAAGTTATTGCTAGCATCATGTGCATGCTTGACTCATGCGGAGTGGTGTTGCATACACATTAATATGCGTTATGTGGTGTGCTTAGCAGCTATGATTGGCAGTATACTTTGTGAACAGTAGAGGAACAATAACAGGCTCACCTCAATTAACGATATAGCAAGAATTTGAAGTTAAATTGAATACATTTGTCAAACACTACAATTATTAATCGCGTAGGCTAAAATCATGATGTAGGATTTCATACAAATGTGGAGATCTAAACTAGAGAGCCGTTAATATTCAGTTGTGTATGAATGGGGGAAGTGCTTTCTTAATGTCTTAAAAGTATCTGGAAACTCAGTTTTTCCCTGAATCCATAATTGGAAGTCATGAAACTGTCGTTTGGAAACGTGGCTGCTTCAACTCTGGCACATTATCCCCTAAGGCCCTTTGAAAGCCTGTCATCCCTCCACAAAACATCTGAATATGTAACACAGCGCTTACTTTGCATGTCATCGACATGATGCACAGGCACGTTGTGTTCCCTCCCTGCCGTAATTGCTTCCTGAAGCCCAATTTGAAATAATTAAAAGAGATGAAGGAGTGTTAGCTGCTTGGAGATGTCGCTCTGTTTCCCTCTCGCCTTCTCTCTGTGTTTGCCATGCTGCAGCAGGCAGCCGGGCGTTATGGTCCCAGCTGTCAGCGCAACTTCAAATCATCTCTCTTTCCCTCAGTGCTAATTCACGTCACGAACATCATCTCCCTCCCCTCTCCCTCCGCCCAGTCCCTCACTCGTGTGTGCCATGAATTAAATGACTGGTTGCACCAATTGCACGGCAAATCAGGGTGTTCAGATGGGGACAATAGTCTCATCTGGCTCACATCACTCTGTAGAGCTCAGGGAAGAACACAACAAAAATAGCAAGCATCGTTTTGTATGATTACTTTTTCTTGGAAATAGAGGTACCTTTGTTTCCCCAGGAGATATGTATGAGCCACATTGCAGTATGTTGCTTATTACCTGACTGGAAAACAAATGGCCCGAGGTGTTAGTGATTATGTGCTCATATGCCTCTTCGTCTGGCTGGAATTAGCTTTGCTTACTTTGTTGAGATCTGTTTGATTAATATTCTGTTGGTGCTCTGTTTATAAAGAAACAAAAAAAAATGGTTTTCTTTCTCTTACCTGCAGACATAGTAATGCCATAGTTGCCCTTATTTTTATGTGCTTATAGCTACAGCAGTCCTAAATGAAGGGATCCATTGTCATGTTTACAATATCACGTAGAGAATTAGGCAGATTTACATTTTTAATTGTGATAATGACACTGGATAGAAAGCCATCCCCACTTAAGTTTTGATATGCAGGCTAAACGTCACTGTACAGATATGTAAAGTCTTGTTGGAGTGAGCCCTTTGATGATATCACCGGGTTTTGGCAAATTATCTAATTAATTAAGTTACCCATGTGAACATAGGAAGTACTTCAACCCTTTGCACATGGTTTAAGGTTAACACTTCTAACAGTAACCAAATTAAATATTAAAGTGCCGGTTCACCTAAATAGTTTCTGGAAGGATGCGTTGTTGTTGAATTTTTAAACCTGTGACTTAAATGATCTATCTGCCTGGCGAGCTAGTAGCGTTAAATGAATAAATATGTTGTTTGGGTAAATTGACCCTTTAAGTGATCACAGGTGACGAGCATATTCCAAAGTATGAGGATTGACATTTTATATAAGAATTGCTCTCTACAATTACGTAAGATAAGATAGAACTGTATTTATCTCGAGGGAAATTGTTGTGCAACAGTTGCAGTACAGAGTAGGAGACAGTATAAGATTCTAAAATTTACAAAAATGTACAAATGGTGCAAAATGTGGCTTCATTTAAAAAAAAAATATGCGATATATCACAAAAAAACTCACTATTTTAATAAGTTCACTGTATATTGTTGTTAACTATTACCCAAGGCTGTTTGTACGTCTTCGTTCAACACGCACCCGTTTATCTACTGCGTGAGTTCTGACTCTACTTTCACCACGACGGCTGTCACGATATCAGATTTTCACTATTTATCATTTTATCACTATTTACGATTATCGTGGCCAAAAGAATTCACAATAACAATATTATTACATTATTTATAGAACAAATTAATAATATTAATGCCATCAGTCAAATTCATCTTTGTTTATTGTGCATTTCGTCCCTTTTTTTTGGGGCAAATGAATTACACCAATTTGTGTCCGGGGCGTTGGGGAAGAAAGACAAAGCTATACGGAAAGAAACGGAAATGATTTAAGAGGTGCTGGATTATTGACACGTTATTATCATATGTGCATTATTCACATGATATCAATAATCATTTTTTTTAATGTCAGTAGTGTTAGTCTCAGAAAGGAGAAATGTAACAAACAATCTACAGAGGCACATGTTTGAAGTTTTTGTTGCTTCATAACCAGTCCCCCGAAATCCTCTGAATTCTTTTTTTTACTGAAAATGATTTATATCAGGAATCATTTGACTGCATTAATGAACAATATGTTACTCTGTCTTTGCCACTCTTTTCTCCAGTTGCCCAGAAGGTTGTGGCCATGAGGAAAAAGCAGCAGCTCTCCATTGGTCCCTGCAAATCTCTCCCCAACTCTCCCAGCCACTCATCAGTCCCCGCTGCAGCTATCCCCTCTGTTCACATTAACCAGGTAAGTCCCGAGTAATCAGGAGCCAGCACACTGTTTTACTTCAGATCATGTAATTACTTCAATATAAATAAGAGCTTCATGCTGTTATTTAAAGGTTCAATGTGTAAATATGCCAGAATTTAAACTTAAATCATCAAAACAATGTTCAAAACATTATCAACAGAGTGTGAAGAGGTAACAGTGTTGACGTATCAAAGACGTCTATGTGTTGTGTTGCAGAGATATCTACTGAAATCAACAGTTTAACTCACTAGTTGTGCTCCGTCCAGTCTGTAATACCACTTGTTCCTCTAGAGGTGATAGTGAGTCAGTGTAGCAGTATAGAGGGAGAAGAAGTACAGCTGCCTGATTCTCCTGTAAATATTACAGCCATGTTCTGTGTCTGTTTTATAGTTTGTTTATTGGATTACATTCAAAGTTACGAGAAAACCACCCGCACCACCTCGCCTCGTCCTCACAGCGTGTATATCTGTCGGCAGCTCTAGGAAACGGCGTAGCTTCAGTTAGCTGGAGTTCAGCCACAGCACCGGGGAACTGCAGACTCTCTGTTGCTGCCGTTACACAGGTCCACCAGCCCGCTGTGACTGCAGGGCTGGGGCTTGTTCTGGCTGAGCTCAAGTCTTTTTGGCTGCTGATTGAGGCTCCGTCTGACGGAGGCTCCGTCTGACGGAGGCTTCATGTGCCGGCTCTGCCGACCTCTCTCCTCCCCCGGCAGGCTGCTCTCCTGGCGTCACCAGGAAGACAAGACGAATATGCGGGTCGTTTACTAGTTTCTGCCACTTTGTATTTAGTCCAATAAACAAACTAACGTAACGTTACACAGACTACAGCTCCTGGTTAACATTAGTGCCCAGTAAACACAGATGGATCAGCCCCACGTGAAGATTATAAGACAGCTGTGTTTTCTGACCGGCTCTCAGAGTTTCAGCAGTTTCGTGTATTCCTGCCCACTGACTGACTGACAGGCATTACATAAGAGTAAATGCAATACACAATATAATGAATAAATTGGAATACAATAAATATGCCAAACTACCACAACTAAAACAAACATTAGAGATTGTATGGACCCAGTTTAGAGGTGAAATACTGCCCCCTATTTCTATGAAGCAGGTGGCTCAGAATTACACATTGAACCTTTTAATATCTCCAACATACTCCGTTTGGCTAATTCTTCTCATAATCATAACTTTATTTGTGTGGGGAAAATAAAACGAATGTCCCTTATTCTAAAGACTCTCTGACTTTCTATCTCTCCATCTTTCTCTCTCCTCCTACCTCCCTCCTTCTGATTCTGTCGGTTCCTCTTAATCTCTCTCGCTCCCCAGGCGGCTAATGGTGGGGGTGCATTCAGCGACTACTCCTCCTCTGTTCCCTCCACCCCCAGCATAAGTCAGCGGGAGATGCGCATTGAGACCATCGCTTCCTCCAACACGCCCACGCCCATCCGCAAGCAGTCAAAGCGCCGCTCCAACATTTTCACAGTAAGTATGCGACAGCTGATGCAAAGCAACACCCACTCACACTACTAGAAGGCATGTTGCCAAGCACACTTTGTCCACCAGAGGGAGACAGGTAGCTCGAAATGCATCAAAACCACCTCTCCTGCCTCCGATGCAGGTAAAGAAAGCGTCTTGTTCACACAGCACAAAGGGGCAAAGGAGAAAAAGACTAAATAGAAATTAAATTAGATCCCCGAAATGCTCCAAAAGAAAAAAAAAAACTTCTTTCAAAGCAAATATCAAAGATAAGCACTGTGGAAAAAAACGTCAACTCTTTTCATGTCCTTTTTCTTTTCTAATTGGATGTAGTAAGTGCGCATGGATTAAGTTTCTCATCTCACCCATAACAAACTAGGCCCTCTGCACTTTCTAAATCTTTGACCTCCCTCCCCCTTCCCCTCTTATTTTTACTAGATCCTTTCTTTGCAGTGACTTCCCTTTTGGGCAGAGACAGAAGCAACAAACCGCCTATGCCACTTCTCCTGCCTGGCCAAGCTAAACTAAAAGTCCGAGCCAGCCAATGCCCTGTTTACACGCTGCTAATAACGCATGCCCGCACCCTCCAGCGCCCCAGCTCCAGATAGAAATGCTCACCCAGCCACTAACCATCTTGTTGAGTCTAGATAACGCCCCAATCTTCACCCCACTTACTTCTACTCGCCCAAATCCGATCTCGACCACGAAGATTCACTACCGCACCAGTATCCCCGACCCCTGTCTGCCTGCTCTTTACCCCATGTCCTGTCGTATTTGCCCTTTTCTCTAACCAATAGCATATGTGTGCACTAACTACTCTAATTCCCTTAGCTGTCCTAAGCTTGTCTTTTACTTGTAGCCTCTGCCCTCTTCTTCTACCCAGCCTGCTCTCCCCTTTCCTCCTCTCTCTTCCCTCTTACACCAGCCTTCTTCTTTGCTGCTAAGTCTTTCCTAATCTCACGTAGCCAGGCCTCTGTGTCTGTAAGCTCAGGGAGGTCTGCAGAAACTCTTTCCCCAAAAAATGGCGTCTTTATCAAATTAATTAAATAATTCTACAGAGAGCCTGTTTGTAACTCCCAATAAAAGGCCAACGTGTGTTTTCAGAATGTCTGCTTTTCCAAAGGTTTACTTATGTCAGTTTCCTCCCCCAAGATTTCAGTGGGTTTTTTTCTCCCCAGAACTTTGTTAGCTTATGAGACAGAGATCCGGCTATGTGAGATGACTTCTTTCCTAACTCCTCCCTGGTACATCTACCCTTCCCCGCCTCTAAAATGTCCATTCTCCTCCACCTGTCTCCCTCCCCCTCACCTCTTTCCTCTGTTGCCCTCTGACCCCTGTCTCCTACCTCCTCTTCTCTCCCCCATCTCTTTCTAACTCTGTCGCTAACCTTCCGATCTATCCCCCCCCTCCTCTATATCTCCTACTGCCTTCACCCTGTTACCCCAGCTGCTGTGGGAGCCGCAGGCTTTGTGGCCTCCGAGCAGTACAGGCTGTGTGCTAGCTCCCCTTGTTGTCTCCCTTCCCCCCCTGCTAGGTAGTGACTAACCATGTCCACCAGAGAAATGAGCCTCTCCCCGTCCGCGTCATGGAGATACCGAAGCACGCCACCTACCCAGTGTGGGTGCCGGAGTGGCAAGCCGAGCGGGAGTTTCAGCTCATGACCTTCTGAGGAGCAGCGAGCCGAGGGTGGGAGGAGGGAGGGTGAGGGAGGAATGAAGGAGGAGGAGGAGGAGGAGGATGCAGAGGAGGAGGGGACGGAAAGTTAACGGGGTGATGTCGACATTTCTTCAGTGACACTTGAAGAGTGCGATGGGCTAAGGAGAGGAAGACTTGCTGTGCCAACCTTTTTGCCATTTTACAAAACAACAGAAAGAAAAAATATTTCATCAACACAACAATATCGAGGATGTCCCTTTCCTAGCTTTGTCTGTTAAAAAAAAAATAAATTGACATCTGTGTTACAAAGTTCTCTAAAAGTTCTGCTCCTCACTGATAGACAGGCTTTCTGAATGGCAGCCTGCTGTCATGTTTTCTTGTAAGTAGTTCATTTTATGTTAATTTTGGGAATTTCAGAAAGAGAAAATATGCCTTAATGTCATCAGTAGACAAGCTTTGACAGATGAATATCAGACTCACTTTAGTCATTACATACAAGGTATTTTGTTCTAAAATTACAGAGGAAATTGCTGCAGGTAATTAATCTTGTCCACGTGTAATCAGATATAAAAGTTTGTCACATTCGTGGCACTGGCATTGGGACTCTTGAAATTAGTTAACAGTGTTGGAGAGTAAAGATAATTACTTTTAGGTTCAGATTTTTTGGCCCAACTTTAATCTGAACTACAACACATCAGATGTAGTTTATTAGAAAAGCTCCTTTTAAAAAAAAGGTGAATCTTTTTATTTTAATCTTTTTTTTTTTTTATAATACATTGGTTTTGCCGTAAGTAAGTAAACAAACTCAAAGCTTTACTACAGATCTTATCACTTCGTCTTTTCACCGCCCTCACAAATCCATTTCACCAACCACAATCATTTCAAGCCAGTTTTTGCCATAACTGTCGTCGGCCACTAGGTGTCAGCACAGTTCACATTATTCTTTCCTAGTGCTTCCATGGTCAATAACTCCAAACGATCCGTTTTGTAATCTGTCTGTTGTTCCTGGCGTCTTCAGGCTGTCTGTCCCTTTTAGTGTTGAAAAGCACACTTTAGGAATTTAGATGAATACTACGGCATTTTTTATACTTAATTCCATACCACTCATTCATTCCTATTCATTTACTCCATGTATTAATGTCTGCCATTTGGTGTTTCCCATTTCATGTTTTTAGTCTCTTGACTTGTTACTGGATCTCCACGTATGAAACAAAACGTAACCAAAACAAACAAAGAAAAAAAAAAAAAAAAAAAAAAAAAACATTTGACACTGTTTTTCAATATTTGCAGATTTGTGCTTCTGTTTCCAACCTTTCTTCAACAAAAAGGGCTTTCCAACTCCTTCCGAATTAGAAGAGCATGATGGTTTAAAAAGAGAGTCCCCCTGCTTTGCCAGACATGATAGAGAGAAGATAATTTATTGAGGACACACAGCTTGTCGCTGCTTTACCCTCGGTGCTTTATCGCATTTAGGGTAATGCACAGAACTTGCACTATGCGGGAACCATAGGACTTTGCGTCTAACACAGCCTAAAGTCGAGTGCATTTGAGTGTTTGAGCGCACTCAAAGTAGACTGTCAAATATCATGAAGTGAGACAGACTCTAGGGACTCTTCTGGAAATGCCCTGCCTGCCCGTCCCGTCCCCCCCCCCCGTCCCCCACTCTCTCATTCAGACATCCCATACAAAAATACGCTGTACAGTCAAGTCACTCTTGGAACTGTTATCCAGCCACCCAAAGGACACAACCTTTCCTTACACGACATCACACTGCCTTTTGCCATAAATGAGGACTCAAGGACTAGACATGCCAAGTTGTTTTTTGTTCTTCCTTTTAGATTTTCCTACATTCATTTGGTTCGTTTTTATTTGATTCCTTCTTATTTTCCAGGGAGTATTGAATGGAATTGAACATGTGGTACAAATGTATTATCATAGAGGTATTTTAGATTAGAGTAATTTTGGGTTATTTTATGAAGGCCTTCATAAAAATCAGGGTAGAGTGTCAGGGTGTTGAGGTATTACAGAGAGATATTATACTGAAAGTTGCCAACAAATGACACTGGGTTGCACCGACTTGTATGAATGTAGTTAAACTTAACATTTGGTTTTACTTTTTATTTATTTTAAGTTCTCTTTGCACATTCAATTGTCTTTTATTTATTTGAAATTTTCTCAGTTTAGGTTTGGTACAGAGATTATGAACTCTTGCATAATCGCTTTTCTATCATGAACGGATTGACGAAAATATAGACTGCTGTATATCTTGTATTGTATTTTATTTACAATGGTACTCTATAAAAAGTACATACATATAAGGAGTATATGAAATAATGCCTTTATTGTTCATCCTATATTTTGTGGGAACTGCAATGTTTGGCTCAATCTGTTGAATATTTTGAAGTGAATTTGTGACTTGCTTTGTATGGTGTCTGTATAGAAGCTAAACAAGTCATCATTAAAAAAAAATAAAATGTTGGAAAAAATATAAACCCCAGAGTTGGTTTACTTGAACTCAGACTCTACCTCTTCTCCATTGGTGACTGGACATTTCTCATGTTCTGAGTGAGACCATACACACTCATGTCTGTCCCTACCTGTATCACATCTCTTTATTCGTTTTGGGGTGGGAAGGTTGTTTTTTTGTTTTTTTTTTATGATTTATTTCAATGTAAAGTGATATTTACTGTCCTAACATTTTTTCCCCCTCACAGGCACGACCAGAAACTTGAAATGTTTTTGTCTTCTAACTTTTTTTGACATCTATACTGTTTGATATCTGCGAAATTATTTTATGTTCCACCAGGTTTTGCAGGTCAAAGGTCGGAAGAAGCTACTTAAACTTACGTCGCCTGTAAAATAACCATTTTCCCTTTTCTCCCTTTAACCTGTTATGAATTTGAACGTATTTATCATGCTACAAAAGCCCTTATCAGTGCGACTATGCTTAAGGCACAGCTGACGCTACACTGGTATAGCAGCAGTTGGTCTGCAGGTCCACTAAGGGCCCGCTCTGGGTCTCACACAGAGGGAAGGATCCCCCAAAGGGTTTCAGGGCTGAGTCATGACTCAATGTGTGGTCGTCCTTGGTCTCCTCTGTGTTGAGATGTGTCTATTGTGGTCTTGGTTTGGTCTCTTTTATATTATTATTTTTTTTAAACTTGCACGTCGGTGTTACTGCTGTTTGTTCCGCTGGTCTGCTTGTCTGTTCATTTCGAGCTTCTTTTTGAGACTTTTATTTTGCAACGTCGAGTTTCTTCACAAATACTGCAAATGCTCAAAACACAAACCCTCCCTTCTCCTTCTGACCCCCAGTCTCTCTTTCTCTTTCCCTCACACACAACCCCAACACACTCAACTACGTCCCAAAAACTCCCCTCACACCCCACATCTCACACTCTGCCTTGCCGTCAGTGTGTTGCTTCACTTGCTGACTGACTTTCTTGTTTTCTTGCAGTCACGGAAAGCCAGTGAACAAGCAAAGAGCGTTGACAGTAAAACAGACAGCATAGGCAGTGGAAGGGCCATACCTATCAAACAGGTAAGCCGTTTTCCTCATTTTTTACCCTACATTGGGTAAGTATGATCCTTTTTGTGCCATTAGATGTTTGTGTGTCTCTGTGTGTGTGTGTGTGTGTGTGTGTGTGTGTGTGTGTGTGTGTGTGTTAAAAGTTTCCCAGTGTGATGTGGTCATGTGTTGTTTTAACCACTAGATGGCGACATAATACAACATAACAAATGACCTCAACGCCTGCACAAGTGTAGCTGAGCACAAGAGAGAAGAAGGCTGAGGGTTTATACATAACATTAGAAATGTTAGTCGCAAAAAAAAATATTAAAAAATCTTCCTATTTTTGTAAATCGCACTTATATTAAATAAAATAGAAATATGTAGCTTTTGACATTTTAAAGGCACAATCAGTGCATTTCTGATCTCATAAATTGCAGGGAAATTATGGATTTCAAATTGTTGATAATGAAAATAAACATTTTGTGTGTTTCTCAAATGACCATAAATTAAAATAAAGGTCTGTTTTTAATGATATATGTATACGAACACAACCAACGTAAACGAGCATATCACAGCTTCAGAAAACCTGAAAACGTTTAGCAGATGTAGTTTGCGTGGAGCGTTAGTCCATGTATTTAAAGTCATGTCAGTCAGTTGGGGAGAGATGATTCCAATCCTGTGATCAATTTTGATAATAATCTTACATTTGGATCATGGATGCACCTTTTTAAAATAAAAAGGATTTGTCCCAGTGGAAATGTTATTGTTAGTATTGTTCATAATTGTGTGGGTAGTATTTCTTTCATAAAAGTTGATTCATGCATATCCATATAATCAACTTTGACAGCTAGGATTAGCTGAACATTTGATTAGATATCCCAATAGACACAATTTTCTTTACTCGGAATTAGTTTTTTGAGGTAGTTTTTATAATCAGGTACATTGTGCTACATTAAATACTACAGACTCACTGACTGTGTTTTCTATTTTAACATAGTTACACGTTTTTTCCCATCTTAAAGATTTTTTTGCCGGTATTTTTTTATTTTTGTCATGATTTTGCTTATTACATTTCTTTTTGATTCAATCATTCTTTCCTCCAAAGTACCAGTTGTGTAGTACTGAACACTGAATTACACATCTGAGTGAGGATCATTTTCTAAAGGTCCGACTACAACCGAAGGAGAAGTAATTGACACATTGATTAGTAATCACTTATGATTATATGAGGGCTTTTGAAAATGGGTCAGCATCATTATATTATCCTCTTTACCTGCACATGATAGAAGATAATGTCCTTTTTTTTTTTTTTTTTTTTAATCTTGAGCCAGACCTTCTCATTCCTTTTGGAAGAAAATTGCCAAGGCTTTGGTCCAGCGGAAAAATAATGTCAGGGTGACACTTCCAAGCCCCCTCACTCAATCAGAAAATAAGGCTGTGGGGAAACCAGTTTAACAGATACAGTATCTATCGGTCCATCTGTCTTTCACTGATCGTAGATGTTCATGTAATGGATACAAACGTCTCATGATGTTATAAAATAAATGTACTAGTGTACCATTAAATCAAAGTCATAGTTATTAACACGACAAATGTTTAAATTGCAGTTTTATTTGTGAACAACACTCTTTGTTTTTTAGGGCTGTCCTCGACGGGAAAAAATTCTTATTCGACTAAAACTCATACGATTTTGTCTACTAAACGGTTGATTTAATCACCTAAGAGGTGGCAGCAGCCCTACTGAAAATACCCTAAAAAAAAAAAACAACATAGACATTTTAAACTTCATGGTGGCCGTTCTGCAAACATTTCAGTTCTATTTCATCTCCGTAAAGCTCTCGGTTTTAATGCAGATTAGTGTAAGTCCCTGTAGAAATCTGATGAGTGCAGGTGAGCAGGAGGTTGGTTTTTACACATTAGAAAGAATCCCTTCAGAGCAACCTTTACTGTAAACCCTCCCATTCTTATCCAATACATTACGGGAAGCTTCTCTCTAAAGTCCGGGGTCAGTTTCTCTGAGTATCATGGCAACTTTTGAATAGAGCCATCCCCCTCTTTATCTACAAAGGCTCTTTTTTTTTTCTTTTTTTTTTTTTTTTTTTTTTTTATATAACAGAGGGGGAGAGTTTAGCTCTACAGATGTGGAGGGAGGGGGTTAGTTGTGTGACTAGCTGATCTCCAGGCCAGTCAAATGCACAATCAAGAAGATCAAAGTGTCAATGTGAGCTTAATTACCACACCCCACCCCCCCCACCCCATCGGCCAAATTACACCACACACCCCCCATCTCTTCCCTCTGCGCCTACCCCCCCCTCCTATCTATAAAAATAGTGAGTGAGGATAACAATGCAG
>CALSCE010009779.1:9711288-9738788 GCA_943593645.1 Bovichtus variegatus
CCCCCCCCCCCCCCCCCCCCCCCCCCCCCCAACCCAACCCAACACACACACCAACACACACTCTTTTCCCCCTGTCACAAAGGGCCGGCCTATCAGTCAGCCACAGTGGCAGGATGCAGCTTTTCTCCTGGTCGTCTGACAAAAGAAGGGAAAGACACTATCTCCTCTGTGTAGATATGACAATTGTATGGCCACAGAGAGCACGTCTGACGATCGGCCTGTTTCCTTATGTCGCACAGGCTGAACACACTCATCTCTTTGTGTGCGTCTGTGTGTGTGTGTGTGTGTGTCAGTGTTGTACGAAGGCACAGGGCTCCACACATTTTGCCATTTGATGCTAAACTAGCACATAAAGTGCACACTGCTCAATCCGAATGTGGCAGACAATTAAACAATTATGAGAAGTTGTCTCAAGTCATTTGTCAAGATTCCAGTTACTGAAAGTGACATGCTTTATGAAAGATATGTCACAACCGCTGTAAAACAACAGAAAAGTGAGTGTGCACGTGAAAAGATTTTCACGTTATTGTCTTAGCATCTTTATTGATCTGCTTCACAGCTCTGATAAATATATGAAGCTCCGCACTGATTGCATGTATAGATTAATGTATGCTTCAGTAAGACCACAAGATGAGCAACATATTTGCTTGTAAAACATGCATTATAGAGTCGCCAGAGGCCCTGTGACTGGATCATTTACTTTGTATGATTATAGAGTCATTTAAAAAGTGTTTACAGTTCTTTTATTGACTAGTATGAGAAGTCTGGGCAGTCAGCAAGTTATCGATTTTGAAGGACGCAATGTTTCTTCCAGAAGAAAATTGTCAGTACCCAAGCCTTTCCAAAATGTAAAATAACTTTTATATGTCATTTAAATGCACAGCTTTTACTTTTCCGATTAAATAATACATAAACCGAATATATACAACATGTGAAACAATTATTTCCCCTTTTTTTCTCCCCTATTGCTTCCCCTTTCCGACCCACAAGCATAAGAGAACTTTTTGACATTTTATTTTATTGCAATGCCCAACAAGTATTATTATTATTATTATTATTATTATTATATTGCATTACTAATTGTTCAGTAGAATTTATTAAGCGTCAGCAACACACAGCCAATGTTGATGCTGAAAATATTTTTTCCCCCATTGTAAAATAAGATTTTAGGAGAAGACAACATCAGAAAATATTATTCTGTACTCTGTAACTTAATGGTTTTACTCAACAAGAGTAGATTTGGTTGAGTAGATTCAAAGAAAGTATTTGTCCTGCTCCATTGGGAAGCTATAAACAAGCAGGTGTATTCATGAGATATTAAAAAGACCAAACTCTCCCAACATGCAGCCAACAGTCAGTACTTGCCCCCCCCCCCCCCAGATGAATCAGGGTTCGGATTAGGATGATTGTCGGCAAACAGCCTGGTGCCCAGGTCACCGAGGGTCAGCTCTTCCTGATGTGTTAATAAGGATTAAAGCCTGCAGGATGGGCCTGGCTAGCAAAATACTACCCCCTTTAACCCCCCCTTTCAACTCGCATACACACACACAGGCGCTGGCTGTAAAAGCACAAACATTGCCCCGGTTTAATCCCCTAATTAAGCGTGCCCCTCCTCACTATTTAACCCCAGAGAGCCTCCTGGCCCTTGCACTCAGCAGCGTTTGGCCACCTCCAGCAGAGGAACTGCATTGTTTACCAGTGGATTTACTCAGCAGATAAGGAAACCATCTGATGCCCTAAAAGGCCCGAGAAGATAAAGTAGAATAGAATAAGAGCTGAGTGGCTTTGAAGAGGGGAGATCACACTCCCTAATCCCAGGATTGAGAGGTCTTCCAGAGTTCAGCATGTTATGTGTATGAATGCAGGGAGGAGGTCTGGCAAATTGGATTGTCTCTCTCTTTCTCTCTCTCTCTCTCTCTCTCTCTTTCTCTCTTTCTTTCTTTCTTTCTTTCTCTCTCTCTCTCTCTCTCTGTATCTCTCTCTCTCTTTCTCTCTTTCTTTCTTTCTCTCTCTCTCTCTCTCTCTCTCTCTCTCTGTGAATAGTCTCTGTGCCAGAGGAACTTGAAATAATCACTATAGAAAAACTAACATATCATTAAACCTGTCAGCCAACAAATTATAACGAAGAATGAAAGTTTAAGGGGATTTAATTACATAAGACTATTATGTTTTCATTATTTCTTTTTTTTTTAAATGTATAATTACTTCCATACTGTTGCATAAGTGTCACTTAAAATGTTTGTTTGCGTTATGACTTGCCACAAAGATGACTGCCATAACGAATGTGTAATAATAATAATAATGCTGTTTTATGGTATTTAACATCCATAATGGCTCATATCATCCACCATGCTGCTTTGAGAAGAGCACATGCTCACCGTGACGCCTTTGTCTCTTACAGGGAATCCTTCTGAAGCGAAGTGGCAAATCCCTCAACAAGGAGTGGAAAAAGAAATATGTCACACTGTGTGATAATGGCGTCCTTACTTACCACCCCAGTTTACATGTGAGTCTGAACCCCCTCCCTTCTTCCCTTCCCATTTCTTTTCCAATCGGCTTTATGTGTTTGTTACACTACTGTTTGTACTCGAGGGTGCTGCTGGAGGTTTTAATGTGGGACTTTTTCAGCCGCAGCTGAGCACGATTCTCTTGATGGGATTACATTTACCACCACTGCCGTAGTGAGCTGGATTACAAGCATATAGGACTTGTATAACAGCATTATTAGCTAACCCAGTGACTTTAAGCGTAGTATTAAGAAACAGGGTGTCCTAGTGGTCATATCTGTCCCCCCTGTGATGCCCATCCCCGGTGCCGTTTAATGGAGACATGGCTGTGCTTCTGCGTGCTCGCCGCGCCCAGACTCCACGCTGGCTTGTATTTATAATGGTTCTCACCACATGGCAGCAGAGCCTGACCAGCCTCCCACATCCATCTTTGTCAGAATCCCACTGGGCCGCTAATACCTCTTAAACACTCGGCTGGCTGGCAGCAGACAGCTCAGGAGCCCGATGCCACACACAGAAATGCCCGTCTTTTTTTTTCCGAAATCCCTTCAATTCCTCCCATCCCTCTCGGATTCTTCCAGCCTTGTGTTTTAAGATGTTCAGGGATAATTTGGCGAGGTAAGATGAAGGATGTTGAGAGCCTCTCATGTCTAATGAGACAGCTCAAACTTTGAACACAAGCCCAACAGTTCGACGCGAACCTTGTGTGTGGCCTTGTTGCACTGACAGTGTGTTAGTGGTTTAATTTACAAGCAGTTATTAGTAGAGTGGAGCTGTGCTACAGTGATGTATGTAATTGACTGAGCAGGCTATCTCTTGATCATTACAGCTATTACAGGTCATCAGGGCAATCTATGAATCTATGAATCTGTTGACTTACGGAGGGAGGTGAAATAAGGGAGACAGTTACATTAGCGCGGTAACAGCTCGAGCTCATTTTGAGCAGTGGAGCGGAGACTGAGTAAGAAAGGGGAAGAGAGATTGAGGAAAGGAGAGAGGGAGGAAGAAAGAGGGAGGGAGGCAGACTGAGAGTGGAAGAGGGGAACCTTTAATTTCGCAGTCAGCCAAGCCATCCACACAATCACCTTCTGTTAATTCTATCTGCTACATCAATTAAATTGTTTGTAGAAACTAATTGAATGTGGCTTAATCACACATCTTAATAGCTTTGCACGCTTCGATCTGGCTGTTAATTCCAGCAATAAAATGAAATGAGAGCGCTCACTGGGTAATTAGCGAGGAGGCTTGGGAAAGAAATGAGTGCTTTATGACACGGTAATAAAGCAGAGGAGCCGGTGGGGGGACAGCAAAGGCCGAGCTCGCCTCTATCTGGGTCTTTTTCTGCTGAGCCCAATGATTTTCACCTTGACTTCCCACATTTGGGCAGTAGTCGCTTTAAACCAAATCAAATGCCCAAATTGAAAGAGAATGAGACTGTTTGCATTCATTAAGCCTAACATCTCGCTATTTGGAGAGACGGCGTGGGCACAGGTGACGTATAATGGCTTTACAATCATTTTTCCACTATCGCACACCCTTAGCGGAAGGTCTAAGATGGGTTGTGACTAATGGGGATGGAAATTGAATAGTCTTTTAATCTGTTTTTCTTCCATAATTCCTGGACTCTTGTTGGTCTGCTGTGTATAATCATTTCCCTGAATTGAGGCAAATATATGGAAATATTTGGAGTCTTACTTGAGCAATGTGTAGGCCATTCACAATAATTGTCATGTTCTTTTTTTTTTTTCTCATTTTCTATAGGACTACATGCAGAATGTGCATGGGAAAGAGATAGACTTGCTGAGGACAACAGTCAAGGTTCCCGGGAAGCGACCACCCAGAGCGGTGGCCACCGTCGCCCCAACTGCTAGTCCCAAAACCAACGGGCTGACCAAGGACCGCAGCGCCTTGCAGCTGGGCATCGGAAACACAGGTACCATTTCCTGTCCTCATAATAAGGCTAAAGGGCCGAGTTAAAAAAAAAAAAAAGTAACTGCACTTCTTTTACAATTTTTTAAGATAAAGATACAATACACAGTACAGTACAATTTAAGATGCTTATTTTATACGTTCTGACACTTCTGCAATCACAATTTATTGAGTGATTCATCTGGAATATGATCAGTGTTTTGTGTACTGTTTTCATTTTAACTTAAAGGGGGAGTCTGCGATTTTAATCCATTACATGTTTATTTGACATGGCCAGAATAAGTTGGTGAAATTGATATTAGCCAAGTATATCCTTAAGATCTGTGTGTGTTTGTGTGTGCTAACTTTTTACCGTTGGGTATTCAACGTTGGAACTTTATGAATTTAGGTTTAGCACCACAAACAAATACATCCTCTCAAAGACCTATCGAATCCAATAGACTTTTAGTCAAATTCAGCAAATATCTCCTCACTCAGCTGTCCATTCCGTGCGTGTGCTGAAAAACAATCCGATGTTCACACACAGCCCTGGATCTGTAAATAGAAAAAAACACAACACTATTGCAGCCAGGACAGGGGAAAGGCCATGGATGTATAGAGACAAAGGCAGTGGGAGCGAGAGAGACAGTAAATCTGGCACATGATAATGCTGTGAAGGAGCTCAGGCGGGAGGGAATATTTGTTTGAGTCCAATTATCAATAATCTTTTTCCATGATGGCTGACACTTTTAAATCTTGCAGTTGCGGTCAAACGCATAAACCACAAGTGTTCGTGGAAGTTACCTCACACTTGTGAAATATACGATCAAGCATCTGCTAACTCAGATCAGAGAAGCGTGTTTTGCTCGTTGCTTCATCAGGCTCGTGAGAACATAAAATGGACCAAATGCTAAAATATGTGAAAACAAGAGTTTGTGTACGAATTAGTGATTAGAGCACATTTGTGCATAAAAGGAGCTTGACTTGTAATCAGTGGCATCAGAAACAATATACAAATACCTTTTTGTGAACCTAATTAAGCGCTGAGCAAAATGTGTTGCTCTTTTCAGTGTTAATTAGATACCATGGATTGTATATTTTTATGTGTGTTTTCACTTTCATAAACACATCGCAGTTGACAGCACTTTCAGTTCTGAAGTACACACTACGCAAAGCTTTTTTTACTTTTTCATTTATAGTTGTGGTATGAAAATGAATACTACATTATGAAAATATTCACTTGCAGTATATTGGTAAATTTGAAAGGATGAACATTGTAGGTAAAGAGGAATCTTTCATGTTTCACGTTCGACGCGAAAGGGAAAACAAATCACAGGTATAATATGTAATGGTTACTCAATGCGTCTTTTATTACTGTACACATTTTCTACGTCCTCAGTTTGTGATTAATCATAAAAATGGCTCCCAACAGGTTAATTATCTATTTTCTTTATGTTTCACAGATGCAAATTAGCTGCCTCATGGTATACACAATGATTACTTAATGAGAGTCTATGAGAAATCTATTAATTCTCTAAATTACTTAACAGGGAATTGAAAATTGTGTTAGGAAATATCACAAAAAAATGTAAGCTTTGTTTATGTTAGTCTGCTATGCAACCATGACACTGACCTAGTTTTTTTTTCTTCCATCCTTTATGGTAGTGGGGGTCACAGCAATACAAACCAGTTTGGTCCTGAGCATTTTGTGCCAGGGTTTCTCCACTTTTCAAGTTTAAAAATAGAGCTCTTTTCCCAGCGAGCGATACCACCGGAGGCTGCAGAGAGTCTGGCAGGTTTACAGAGGGGAAGCCAGTGATTGGATTTAGGGGTTAGGATTAAGAGTAATTAATACTAATTAGCAAAGTGATCCCCGGAGGGAGGCGGGGTCCTTCATCAGCTGTGAAATGGGCACAGTGTTTCCATCACTCCGGCTAAAGCTAACTGGATGAGAGTGGGTCCAGGAGCCAAAGCTGGTCGGCAGGGACCATTAGCACCGTCCAGGCAGGCTACTGTTAAACCTGGCCGAGGTGCTTCCACCGCTGCATGGGTTAATCATTCAAAAACAGGAAGAGGTAGGAGTTTACAGAGCAGAGGACGTTGGATCGAGGTTGTTGAATCCCGCAAACTGTTCACCTTGAGGGGAGTCCTTGGGGCAGACAAAAGGCCTTGAAAAACAGGCCATACCAGGTTTTGGGGAAAACGGCACCAACTGGTCTGTTTTCTTTGTTGTTAGTTTCTTGGAAAAGACTCCTCAATGACAAATTCCGAAGATCTTCAGTTGTCATCCATTTGTTCATCAGAGAACAATGTGTGGGAGATTTGCCTTAATCTCCATTTAGGAAAAGAAAGGTTACAAATCACATCAGGTCTTTCTCTGGGTGGAGGACCCTCTTCTGATTATGCGATCGGGATTTTGATTTCATTAGATGTGCAATTGATGAAGGGAACAAAGGGGTAATTTTTCATTCATGGCGTCCAAATCACAAGCCTTGTCTATGCCTCTGGTAATTCATTCCTTCCTTAGATCTAAAGACCTTTATAATCACTGGGAGAAGAGGATGGCAATGGAGAGAAGGAGGGGCGGAGTGGATGGGGGAGATAGGAAGATGAAGCGGAGAGGCTGTGAAGATGGAGAGTAAATGAGAGAACGCATGCGCCCACGAGTTTGCCAAGCGGCCAGGTTTAATTCCTTTGCTGGGTGCTGAGCGGAACCATTTTAAATATGATCCTCCCTGTTAACACGCATCCTGCCGTGTCACCAGGGACGGATACATTGTATCAAAGTATTAATGGACCCAGTCACTTTGAATCAATCCTGTGGGGGAGAGAGATGCATGTGGAAGAGGTGGAGATTCCAGGGAAGTGTTTAGTTCATTCCCTCTTCACTCTGTACCACAATTTGTCTCGAGCTTTAATCTATAGCCCAGTAGAACCAGTAGCCACTGACCATCAGGCCCCGGCAGTGCCAACATGAGACTTCTTTTTCCAACACCGGTGTAATCGGGCCTCATTGAGGTAATTGCGTATATATAGTGATTATTAACCGTTATTGTCTGATGTACCCTCTCAGCCTTATTAGATGAGCTCAAGTACTCCGTCATGTTCCAAATGTGTCCATTTTGAGCTGATTTTAAAACCATTTAGCTATTAATTATATAAAAGTTTATATGTTTAAGCTTAGTCATGTTTGAAGTTTTACTACTACCACTTATATTGGCAGAAGATGTTTTAAAAATGTATCCAGCGCTTTGAGTTGTCCAATTTCATCATTTCAATTTTTTCAAATTAGTGGAGCTGCTCCTCACCCTTTCCATGTACCCAGCAACGGCTGTAGAGGTACGCCTGGAGTACACATAACCCTGGTTGGGAATCACGCAAAAAGAGTAATAGTTTGTTTCAAGATCTGTTTTGTCTGAACAAATATTTGTATAGTCTTCAATTGAGTTTTTTTTTTTTTTACTTTTTATTTTATTTTTACGATTAGTCTCTGAGGAAAGGACATCAAAATGTCATTAAATTCATAGTAATAGTGTAACACAACAGCAGTTGTAAGATGGAAATGTCTGCTCACTTCCTCTGACGATACGAAACCACATCATAAGGCCTAAATGAAGAAAAAATAAAATGTTAGATTTTTCCAAAAATTCGAGATATCTTAACAAGGTAAACAAAATAGGTTGGTGTTGTCGTACACAAGGGTTAAAGTAAAAATCTTAAAGTTGGTTTAATGCAAACAGTTTGAATACAGTAGGGATGTTGTGATTGATGATAACCGTGTTATTTCTAAAATAAAATAAATACTGATATCCTGTTAATATTACATACATATCATAATATTGTGTCCATAATGCAGCGCCTCTTAAAATAATTTCCGTTTGTTTGCGTTCTCGCGTTGTCTCCTTCCCCCAATGCCCCACACACAAATGAGTTTGCCAAAAAAAGAGACAAAACGCTCAATAAACAAAGTTAAAGATGAATTTGGGCATCTGGGCGTTGGTCAGGATGATGGTGGTGGATTACACACAGCCAGCAGATGATGTGCTGCCCGGCCCACATTAGCATGAATGCTTCATTATCCCACTACTTGTACATAATGGCAACAACTCCACGGAGGGGTCAGGCCTCGTCACGGCTCATCAACCCACTGACGGCCCGGCCTAAAGAGAAATGAGAAGCAAGGCAGCGCTGCTCCCCGCTAATCCATCGCCTCTACTTAACACCCCAGCACTGGAGAGCCTGCAGAACACACTGTATGGCTTTTGTTATTTCTTTATACACACGACGATACAGTCGGCAAGGAATAGTCACAGTGGGGATTTGTAATTTCAAATTTTCATTCGTTTTAATAAGAATTGTGCCAGGAGTTGACTATGAAATGTTTTCTCAGTATCCGTGTAGCAACATCCTTGTATCAATTTTAATTTAGTTAAACAGGAGACTTTCCTCTTCACTAATGATGTTTTTAATTACAATATTTCAGTGCAGGGGCAGATGAAGTATTCAGATTTTTTTTTTATTTAAGTAAGAGGAGAAATGCCACTATGTAAACATTCTCTTAAAAGTAAATACTTTCATCAAAATGTTACTTAATTAGAAGTACAGAAGAAAGTATCAAAAGTTAAAGTATTCAATATGCAACAGAATGGCTGCTGTCTGTTATATTATTAAAGATTAGATCAGGTTATTCGATTATTATTGATGCTGAAAGGTGTGAGAAGCATTTTAATGTTGCAGCTCGCCAACGTGGAACTAATTTTTACTGCTTTATTCTCTAAAAAAGGATGATTTTATAAACGATTCCTATTTCTTGTATTTAAAATATTCATTTGCAAAGTAACTTTTTTTAGTCTCAATAAAGTGGAATATAAGTATAAAGTAACAGTAAATGGAAATATAATTATATTTAAGTACAGTACTGTGTAAATTAACTTATTTATTTTCTGCCAGTCTGTACATGTTTACAATTTCACAGTAAATGTCTTCATTAATGTTTTACGGCAATATACTGCATAATGATGATACAATCACCATAGAGACTAGACAAAATCAAGCGTTGGTGTATTCAATGCCAGGAAATCAACAAAATGATATTTCTGCTTTTGTAGGCTGAAGGCCTTTATGAGGCAGCACTATAATGTTTTTGCACTATACTTACTTTACTTTTATTCTTATCATTTATTGCATTAACGGTTACTAATGCTTGATGTATTTTGTATTTCACAGTCGAACACGAGCACTAAAGGCAACATTCAGTGTTAAATGTAATCCTTTGGACCTCAAATAGTCAGTTGTCAGGTTCATCGTTGTAAGTCCACCAAAGTGCCACTGCTAAAGCTGTAAAACGTAGTGGAGTCAGGCCTGGCTGGAGCTGCGAGTAGTACAGTGTTCTTTTAATGCCACAAGCTGATTATTTCTCCACTGTAATTACATTATCCTCCCCTTTATGCAGGAGTGGTCTCTGGGGACTAATGGATACAGCCATGTATAATTCATTAATCATTAGCATCCAATTTGACAATTAGATGTGATTGTTGAATTTTTTAAATATCAATGTAACTTGCCTTGTAGTTATCTAACTATTTTCTTTTTAAATGCGTCAAAGAGTCAAACTTCGGAAATGAAGAAATGTCCATCTTTTAATAGTAGAAAATAAAGAATTATCTCTAAACAATGAGGTGATAAAACATTTGTCTGTGTAACATGGGGTAAAAAATGACAGGGTACTGCTGTTTTCTTTTCATTTTTATGAATCCTATATTTAAATGTGGCGTTTTATAGTTTATTATTAATTTGTCACTTAAAAAAAAACAAAAAAAAACTTAAGTTTCACATTTTCTTTTCAGTACCCCTACTCCTCGGCTCTGTCTCCCCCTCCCCCTCCCCCCTCCTCCTCTGCTCTGATTTCAGCATGCTAATTTAGTCGGTGCTCCTCAGCATGATTCCCTCGCTCTCTCTCCCATTCTTGCTGCGATTCTGCTCCCTCCCCTCTGGGACCCGAAGATTAATATTCCTGGGCCCAACAAGATAATTACTGATACTAATTAGACATGATTATGTGAATTTGATACACTTATTACTCTAGATAATGAGTAAGACATATTATCCTAACAAGCACCCGTGCCGCTTAGTTTACTTTACACGCGACCCACACACTATATTTTCTGTTATTGTCACCTCAATCAGAAACTGATATTCTCTTGTAATTATTGAATAAAAGGCCATGATGTGTGATACCTGCAGAATGAGAAAGCATTGTTGAGAAAATCAGAGATATGACTTGTTTTCCAAACAAAGCCTCTGAAATTGTAACCTTTAAGTGGCTATTTACCTCGTTAAATTACATTGTTTTAGAATGTAGTTGTGCAGCTTGTAAAGGAGTCGTGTCAACTATAAGTGTAAAAGTAATGTGAATATTAATATTAAACAACCTTTTCTTGTAGGTCATGCAGAATATGTTCTTATTAGTGTAACCTTCAACTTGGTTAAATGTTTTTTATCAGAATAAAATCCCACCATTTTTGAAGAAATTGTATTACATGACACATTTTTATTCAGTTTGATGCATTGTAAATCTAAAGCAGTTAATCTGATTCCCCGCACATGACTGGAAGTGTATCGATGAGCTTTTCAGAGTAGTTAGGATGTGTTGTAGCGACTGCTCGTGAACAGGAGGGAAGGACCCCACATGGCGCAGCCTAGCCCATGAATTAGTAAAGAGATCCAGGCGTCCGTGGCTCGCCTGATTGGAAGTTAGGGAGAGAACGCCTGCTGACGCCAGTGGAGATCGATGTGGCAGTCAGAGGGATGAGGCGAGATAATTAGCGTTCAGAGTGTATCTTGTTAATTAAGGGCTAATTAGAGGCAGAGGCGGAGGGAGAGGGGTTTGGTGTCTGTGTGAGGAGGGGTTGTTCGACAGAGGGATGTGCACAAATATGGTGGCAGCAGCATTGCAGTGCTGTAGAAACTACTAAAAACTGTTAACTCAATTGCATCATTATAACTTCTTTACAGACTTTTTTTGTTTTAAAGAAAACGATCCTACAGGACTGAGTTTAGAATTCAAAGGGGTGTGGAAAATCAAATTAGGATTAATGTTCTTTTGTTTGTCACTTATTTTTCTAGGTGCTCCTCACTCCAACAGTAGTTCATCCCTCCAGACGGGCGCCTCGTTGTTCAGCGGCAGTAAAGATGGCATGCACCAACGCTCCTTCTCCGTGTCCAGCGCCGACCAGTGGAATGAAGCCATCAACACCAGTACAAGCAGCGGAGCCCGTAAGACCTCCATCCCCTAAATCTTTTCAAAATGTCACCGTGCCTTGTGCAATCGAAATATACACATTACTACCACAAAGACGAGTGAATTAAACCAAAACGAAAGGGATCTGATCTCGATGGAGACGCCATTTCCCGAGCTCCGTACACAGGTGGTGCAAGCCTCATTTTCATAATTAGGTGATCAGGGCTGTGATCGCTGTGACCTTTTTGGCTGCTGCTCTTTGATAGAAGCAGCGTGTTCAGAGGAGAGGAACAGTGAAGGTTAACTTTCTGCCTCCGATGCATCTCCGCTCACTGCCTCTGTGTCACATTGCACTTTGTCACTGTACTTGAGTGAAGTAAGATAATATATTCACCATGCATGTCTACACACACACCCCCTTCCTGTCTTTACCTTCCATCTTACTCTTATCCCCCCTCCTCCTTCCTCTGTTTTCCTCTCTTTTCTTCGGAAGAGGAAAATGAATGCTTTTTGGGGGTACCATTCATCACCAGTTATTTCCCTCTCTTTGTGGTTGGCAGTAAAAAAGCACTTAAATGCACATCAACAGAATAACAGTCATTTCCATGCATGTTTGCACTCTGGTAGTTCTCATTAGCACGGCGGCGGCTCCCCCCCTCCCCATGGGCTCCCAGGGGCCCCGGCAGTTTAAAGAGCGCACTTTACGAGCGCTGCTGGAGTCCAACCGCACGGCCCTCGTGGTTCCGCAGACAAGCCTGTCTCTCATTTGGAGCTGCCAAACGATCAATTCTGCCTGGACGCAGGCACTTCCATCACCCCCTACCCCTGTCTCCCATCAGCAGCATGCCCAAAGCAGAATTACTTAGATTCGTGGGGTCCTCAAATAAATGAGCGCGAGTGTGTGTTGTGCATTTGTGTGTGTGTGTGTGTGTTCTCGCTGATTTTATTTTTATTTTTTGTTTGTGTGTAGCTGTTTGTATGTGAGTTTTTTTCCACAGAGCGTGTTTGCGTCTGTATTACAATGTGTATGTGGGAGAGGAAAAAAAAGCTTCATACTGGATGTTTGTGAATGTACGTTTGCCGGCCGGTCTGCAGAGGACACATAGGAGTTCCTAAACGTTGTGCAGTGAAAATGTGGAGGCCTAGAAATTCCCATTTATGTTTGGTAAACTGAAAAGCCCTCGATATTAACCAGCATAGCTCATTAACCAGCATCCAGTCTTCAGCTAAATCAGATCCACACGTTATTCTCTTTTCTTCAATTATTTTCATGCTACTCTTAAGGTAACCACAAATGAGCTTGAATGAGGCAAATGAGCTGAAAATAATAGTAGAAACGTTGCGTCAAATGATAGATATGTTGCTCGTCCCCGGGAAGGAGTGTCTCTGTAATCAGTGCATAGTCAGTGCAGACAGTTTAAGGCTCGTCATGTACACTAGAAGCAACATCTTTGTAGCTCACAAACTTTCTCCGAATTTCTTGTTTTTATGTCTCCTTACAATTTATGAATCTGAATTACGGCAGCAGAATAAGTCCGTAGTGTAAAATGTGACTGGACTATCAGAAAACATAAACTTGATTGAAACACGACCCTCTTATCTTTCATCCTAATGTGCCTTCAATAATCAATAGAGGGTGTTCCACGGTGAAGGGTGCTCATGTTTTGCCATTTGAATTGACTTGAACCTAGCCCAATCACTCCATTATCCTTGGTGAAGGTTGCAGGTTAACATAAAATGTGATTCTGAGACGCAAAAACAGCAGATTGATGATTCACTGGAGAATGAATGCATCTTAGCCAGGTAACCATTTCCATATTATTTAAAGAATGTCCTCATTTGTAAACCTATTGAGCAAAGGCTGAAGCAGAGGTAGTAGCGTCTCTTGAATATTGAGCACAGATTTTTGATTAAATCCCAGCCCAATTTTTCTATTGCTTGCATTCATAAAGACACCCATTCTTAATGCACTGGATGCTTGTTTAGATGCTGCTCTCCTTCGTACACCTCAATCTTTGAGCCTGAATTAAATGCAAGAGGCTCAAACAGTCGATTGAGCAACGTGATGGGTTCACTGATGACAATAACTTAAGTCATGGTCAAAGTGTGAGTAATGTCACATTTCCAAAGGCAAAAGATTACTGTAGATCAGTGCTCTCCATGAGTAATGATTCATTAATTTGATATTATCCTATTGGAAGAAAAAGACATACATTGGTGCACAGTTCTCATGGCCAAAAAATATATAACTAGTGAACTGATGCTAAAACCTGTCCCAACTAAAAACTGAATGTCATTTAATTATAAGATTTAGTTCTATTGACACAATAACTCAAACAATTGATTTAGTGAGAAGTTGACCTGAAACCATTAGTCCATTAATAGTTTGGTCAGAAAAATAATCTGCAACAATTTTGATAATCGAGTAATCGTTTCACTAATTTTTTTTTTTAACAAACATTCACAGTTTCTAGCTTCTCAATGTGAGGATTTGTTGCTTTTTTTCATCATATATGCTACAACATTAGTTGGAAAATCTCATTTAGGCTCTAGGCAACCTTTTTAAATATTTTCCTCCAAATAAACAATAATCGGGAGATCAGGTGATAAGTCCATAATGAAGATAATCGTTTGTTGCAGCATTAATGAGAAGAGCAATATTTGATCTCTTAACCATGCGAGTTTTAATACAAAATATCATTACATGTTGATAATTCTGCGCAAATTGTTATCATATTATATCTTTTTTGTCCATATTGCCCCCCCCCCCCCCCCTCAAAATGTCCTCCAGGACTTTTATGCTGCAACTATATATCTATATATATATATATATAGATATATAGGTGCGTTTTCTCCTAAGTTTGCTTATCAGAACACAGGTAGTAATGCACAGATAGCCTTTTCCTGTGGCACTGTGTTTTATACCTTGGCCTCCCGATGCGAGGGTGATAGCATGTGGGGCGTTTGATTTCTACGCTAGGCCGTAATGAAGTTTGACATTTAGTTTGGAGAGAGCAGCAGAGCGCGATCAGGCCTTGATTAGTACGCTCTAATTGAGGATAATAAGGGGGAGGCGGTGATTGTTTCTAATTTTTGCCATTAATTGCAGCCGTTGGCTTTGATTGAGGACAGGCAGGGCTGCCATGTCAAGGGGCCTGGCGGAATCATACTGCTCCTCACCCGGAGCCTCTTGAATAACAATGAAATGACTCACCCCCTCCTCTTTATCCCCCCTCTGCCTCTCTCTCTCCCTCTCCCTCTCTCACCCTTTTTTCATTTTCATTCATTCTCAGTGTTGGTAAAGGCAGGAATCTGTTAGCGCCCCCCTCTTTGTCTCACCCATAGTCTTCATCGTGGAGCATGTTTAAACTGTCATCTCCGTGGTGGGAGTGTAATACACTGTAATCACAGGTTAGGCTGATACCTTTTCTGCTGCCCAGGTGATCTTGGCTGAGTGCGAAAGAGACTCCTGATCCCCAGAGTGCTTCATTACCCAGCTTGGTCCTGATGGCCCTCATACAAACTAACAGCTAGCTAATAATGTCACAGTGAATTCTCTGCTTGCAGAATCAGTCCGGTTCTAACTTCATAATTCTCAATTTAAGAAATATAATCTCTGTCATGCATAGTTTAGAGCTGAAAAACACTTAAAGGCAGGAAACTTAACATTATATAAAACCATTAGGTTTCAGGTGCTTTGATATTGTTGCTCAGTGATGTGTACTCCATTGCCTGCTCCTATACCATCATGGAACAGACTTCTTAAAGCCTGATTGGTGCAAACAAAGGGAGGTGTATCACCCCGTATATGTTTCAGGTGCAGGGGGTGCAGGATGAGCAGGGCCAGGGTCATTTTCCACAACATTAGTGGCAGAAATTGATAATTAGAGGTGTTTATGACACGGTTGGGGCCCCTGAGGGGCAGCCCTCCCCTTTAACCTCAAGCGACATTAAACAAATGCTGGCTGTCACGTCGGAGGCAGGTTGGAGCTCAAGTCTTCCACCCGCCATACGGAGCTGTGCTGGCGGGACAGACGCTGGAATGGAGAGGGAGGAGGAAGCAGAGGGTGGGAGGGGGGCTGCACATGGAGGACCCCTGTGCCCCCAGCTGTCTGAGCCAGCTAATGACTCGTCTCAGGGGGGCTGTTGTAAGAGAGCAGGGAAATTGAAACAGACGCCTCGACTAGGAGCTGCTACATGTGTGGCTGCGTGCTGCCATTCACAACACCAGAGAGCTTAATGTATGTAGTCCAGCACAAGCACCAATGTTATGTTTATTAATGTGATTGCGTAGAATCAATATTATTTCCCAAGTAGCACTTCACTGTTTATGCTGAAATATTAAATACTACTTTGGTCACTTATCTTCGAAACAAATTAAAGATAACTGTAGTTCTAACTAATGTTATGTTTTCCGATAAGGACATTGTTGTTTGTGTACATCAGCTCTCATCAAGATTAATCTCTGAGACAAGGACAGACATAACAATGCGTGTCTCAGGTGTTGCCTCCTATATTTTGCCCACGCTCAAACAATGCATCCCCGGGCCGAGAGCTCCACTCTCCCCCAACGTTAGCATCTTCAATCCCCTGCTGAGCCCATCTTACTCCTCCAAGTCAGCCCCATTTCCCTAAAGGTAATGACCGAATTAGGCCTAATGTTGTACACTGGCTAATGGCACAGTGCCGCACATTATAGCATGTGCAACTGGCAACGACAACAGCAATAATCCCTGAGCCCCTTGTCCTCCTGCACTCCACCCCTGGGGCTGGGACGGTGCACAGGGAAATGAATGGAGTTTGCCACACTACAATGAGCTTTTGATGGGAGACAATGGAGGAGGCTGCCAGCACCACACAGGGTGGTAAGAGAAGAGCAATATGGGGCCCATCTACCGGCCCTCCCTCCCTGCTTCCCCCAGGCCCCTGGCCCCCGCTCCCAGAGTCATAATGGCATCCGGAGGGGGAAAGAAGGGAAAGTGATGTCAAATGTCAGGAAATCAGAAAGATGGCAAGCTGACAACCCCCTCCTATCGTCCCATCCCTCCTATCCCTTTGCCCAACGGTAGCACAGGTTAATATCACATTTATAAAATCACTTACAAGAAACAAAGCCGGCTCTTAGCCCCCTGTCACTCTCAGACAGTCATATAGAGAGCTTTGCCGTGGGCTAACTTAGGTAACCATTTGTTCACTGATGGCCCCTTACCTGTCCTTCACTCTATCTAAAGCCGGAGCCACGCGGTTACTCTTGGAGCCGTTTCCAACTCACAAACGACACATTTTTAGGATGTGACACGTCTGTCTCTACTTTGCATGAAGCTTTCAGTAAAGCTCATAATGTCATTCATTATTCATTGCTCAGTGTCATTTCACAGTGATTCATGCATTCATACATTTAAAACATAATGATAGATTTTGAGAGTGAAACATTTTAAATTGAAGCTGCCATCTTAGTTTATTTTTAAAGGAATAGTTTTACATTTTTCAAATCTGTCTCCATTTTATACTCCACCCAAGTAACACAAAGGGTTTTTTTGTTTTCACTGTCATGCATTGCTTTCTTCATACTGGACGTGCAGCTTCAGCAAGAGCAATGAATGCGATTACTAGCAAACTAATCAACACTCCTCATTAAGCACAAAAGATCTTCACCCAGAACCAACACGATGCTACAGCACTCTGCCAGAGCAGATTCTAGTTGATATTTCATCAAATAATTTTTATTTTTAAATTGGACACTCATGGACGCTCTTCATCAATCTTCTGCAGTTCATTATCTATATATTATGGTTCATCATAGCAATAAATATTCATAATAATTTTCAGCGTTTCCCTTAGTTTCAAAGTTAGACATAACCTTTTTGCCCACTGTATTTGTCAAATGCCATAAATATTTTTGATTTTCTTTTTTTCAAAAACTCTTTTGAAGTGTAAAGGTAAAATCCAAGATGTCATTTTTGTGACTGCACTTTAAATCCATCTTAAAATTGGTGTTTTTTTCATGTACTTTTCTTGATGTGTCCCTGGTAAATCAGTGTTTGAGAACTTTTAAACAATCAGCTTAGTACCCTTGTTCTGATGAGCCCAGGTACATTTAAACTGTTTTATATAACTACTTGATTTCATGAGACTCCTGTAGCGTCACATATGCTTTGGTGTGTTTTTGTGGAGTTGGTATAGGACTGTAGATACCAGACTGAAGCTGTGACAGTGAAACTTAAACTTACTTACATTGGCAGTGAATATAAAACCAAGATCTTTAAAAAAAAAAAAAAAAAAACGACCCTGTTTATTTACCATAAATAATAATAATGGTTTTCTATTTCTGTGTTTTTTTTCAGCCAATGGCATGAGTGATCCTGCAAGTGCCAGTGTGGGCAGTGCCACAAGTCCGAAACTTGAGCCACCTCCTTCGCCACACGCAAACCGCAAGAAACACAGACGGAAAAAGAGCACGGGCATCACAAAGCCAGACGGCTTATCTGCAGGCAACGAAGGTACGACACAATCACATTGCTACAGTTTTGAAATTAACAAATCGTCTGAAACAAAAAAAGGACATTTTCCGTGGTAAACTTAGGTGCCGATCTGCACTCGCGAAACATTTACCAATAAGTGTGTTTCCATCCACCTGTTTTTACGCTCATTTACAACTAAAGCCTCCACCACTGAAGAGTATAAAACAATTAAAAGGCCATATCTCCATCACATTTTCTACATTGTTCCACGTTTGATGTTTGACCGGCACTTTTTTTATTTTCTGTTGCTGATTTTCTGGAAATTCGATTCTTATTTGCACAAAATTTCTGGTGAAAATAGAAAAAAATTGAGCGGTCACACACCCACATCTGAATTATTATATTAATTGATTAAGTTTCCATGTTCAGCACATAGGAGTCAAACCCGCAGATGTTTCCGCTATTTCTTCTGTGTGCAAAATTGGATGTACTTACCAACCAACACAATTAGCTCGTATTTGCTGTTGGGAAGCCAGTGAGGGGATCACTTCCTTGGAAGTGCACAAGGGACTCCTATTAGGTTTGTATGCATGCACAGAGTTTGGTGGTATTTGGAGGAAAGAAAAAAACCTGAGCGTTACGCCCTCCAAGTGAAGATGTGCAGATTTGCAGATTGTCTTCAGCAGACAAAAAGTGGAGTTAATATCCCAGACTACAGTTCAAGGGAACTGCCTATAGAAAATTAGGAAGGGGAGGAAAGTGGAAACGGAAACTTGTCATGTTTTTTTTCTATGCAGTCACTCATTTGTTATTGAACTAAAGATCCACTCTGACTCATTATGATAAAAAGAGCATGTAATCTTCAGAATCAGAAATCCTTTATTGGTCCCACAGCGGGGAAATTTACATGGTTACAGCAGAATGGTAAAAAAAAGGATACAATAAAAACACACTTCTATATTCTGACTGAAGATGCCTATGAAGTGCATAAAGGTGTGTCGTTTTTGTATCTCTATGCGGCCCCCCCTGAACAGTGCACCCTCACAGTCCCCATTTCTTTTACCGTAGTCTGAAAGGCCTGATCTCCAGAAGCCGTGGCCCTTCTCAGCAGGGGAGTGGCAGTCGGCTCTCCACCCAATTAATAATGATTCTCCAGCCCAATGATGAATGGAGTACCCTAATTGGATGGCATTGTGAAAACACTGGGACGCATTTCAGAGGCCATAAAACTGATGTCACCGGAGCGGGATGATCAATCAACAAGATTGATACGCTGGATAACAACAACAATGGCATTGACGCCTCCTAAATGGGGCTTAGCATTTATAATCATTATACTTTTTTATCATGGTCTCTGACAGCTTCTCTTTAAAGTGTGAATGGGTCTGTTGACCACATTGTTGTTTAGAGTGAACATCTTCAGCATCTCGGAGATAAGTGGTGTGAGATAAGTGGTGCTTTTTCTGTTGTTAGAGGAGTATGTGGTCACTTCAGAAAACTGGTGAAAGTTGATCTCAGATCTGATCGTTTTGTACATTTGGCGTGGTCGCTTATAGTTTCTATGCATGTACAGAAGCAGTTGGCAGCTGTGTAGAGTTTATAACTTTTTTGTTGTACTGTTTTATTTGACATCACTTGGCTCTTAATGTGGCTCTGCTGGCAAAGTTACACAGTCACATTAAAGCCCTGAATGTGTGATGGCTGGCATTATCAAACATCATCAAATCTCATTCATAAGTGCCCTACACAGGAATAATTGAAGTCTGATCACTCTGTGACTTTCTGAGGAGGAAATCTAAAAGTAATCAGACTGGAGGAGGCAGATTCAGAATTTTTCGCACGTCATCAAACACATGCATTGTTTTCTATCTCTCTCATGGTTCTCTGCAAGGTTTTCTATTAGCATCACCTTGTCTGTTCTGCTGAATGCTCTGGAATACAGATGTATCGCTTAAATATTGGATTCACCCAAGTCTGGGATGTGAGTTGTGTCTCCTGTTGAAAGAGCAGAAGAGAGAGGAGAAGAAAGGCAAAGGAGAGGAGAGGTGGGATCCTTGAATAAATTGCTATCAGTTTATCTCATTTACGGGGCAATCAGAAGCGTGCAATGCAGGCTGAAATTGAATTTTAGTAGTTGTGAAGCATCATAAATCAAAACAGCGTGCGCGTCTTAAGGTGAGAAATCATTTTGGTCAACATGGGACGTGTAGGATGTAGGAGGGAGCCTGCAGAAACTGTTGCTGCACCATCATTTCTAAATATGGCACTACAGTACTTAGCGGGACTCTTCGACATGGCTGCTGAAGGGGGAGAAAATCATAGACATGTTTTATAACCAGTTCATTACTATGATTATGAAAGCATAAATGACATATCTGAATATATGAAATATCTTTTCTGCAAACGTTCAAATAGGCCATAGACAAGCTAGGCGCTTTAACCCTTGTATTAGCTTTAAAATGCATTTATTTCAAATCAAAAGTCAATCCATTTTTATTTCTTAACATTTTAAAGCCGTATTTGGATAATGCATTAATTCTCTGTTATGTCTACGGTGCTACACTTCCAGCAAAGATATGCACAATGGATACAGTCCCTAATATCCTATGCACTGTCAGAGCTGTGTGGTGTAATGAACTTCTCATGTGCTTAAAGAATGATGCAGGATGCATGGCGAGACAACTGACAGCCCCGTAATGTGTTTCCCAGCAGCCGCCCAGCGACGAGCTTTCTCGGTGTGTCGCTCGCCATAAACCCACTGGAAAATCGATGGCCGATAAAGAGTTGTGTTCAGGGGGAGCCCCCTCTGATTAATGCAGACTGTCAGGGAGCATCATTAATGTATTTCTCTTTTAAAGAAAGTGTATCAAATGCTCATTGTTTTGGAGGTTTTGGCTTGTCCAATGTGAGCAGAAAGGGAGGTGCAGGAATGGAGGCAAATTGTGACGACGGGCTCCTTCTTAATTCTTCCAGTTTTATGGATGGAGATATTTACTCGCGCTAAGGTCACAGAAATCAGGGAAGAAATGAGAGCTAAGTGTTTGCCTGAAATGTAAAGAAGGCGTCAAAGTCTTGTATTTACATCAACGTCACAAGATTTGATTTGAAGCAACTTTATAGACGGACAACAACTTTACTTGCGCTTTGGCACATTTTGAGCGTACTGTTCTGGAAGAAGATGACGGACTAAAGGAAGCTTTACTCGTAGTACACGTCACACGCTCTGTAAGCTGTAATGAACTCCGATGTGCTGCGGAGCATTGTGAAGGACCGGGTCAAGTTGTTTTGACGAATAACATTTCTGAATCGGATCTTCTTGAATTGGTTTATAAACCTGTTATTTAATGGAAGATTCAACTATGTGATTTTAATCAAGTAGTTTTATTATGCAATTTAAATTGATTGAAAGGACTCCTCTACTGGATTGTGTTAGCAATTAGAGCGGGAAAGGGAATTTATTGTTATGTGTCGAAAGTGGACTCCTAAACTTAAAACCGTTTCCTGAAAGGAGGGTGCTAATGTTAGCTTTGTCACACAGGAGCTGAGGAATATGCGATCCACCATCATGATATCAGCGGAAATAAAACCGTAAAAATCTAGACTTATTTGCTCAACAGCAACAAAATGTTGACATTCATGTATACTTGCAGTAAGAGCAACACTGGTGGAATGTGACCATATAACTTGTGATATTAATGATATTTGACTAAAAATACATACAATATATATATATATATATTTACATGTTTTAACATGTGCATAAATACGGCTTCAACCTTCCTTTTTAAAAAATGTTTTTATAAATGTTATTCTTCTTAAAAAGACTAGAATCAACTGCTGCACTTTTGCTGATCTACCAATGTATTTAAATGAACATGTAAATTTAACAGAAATGTGTTAATAAGCAAAAGTTGAAAATTAGAGCTTTAATAGAAAACCAGTGTTTGCATCTCAGTTGTCATCAGGGCAACATATATAGATAATATATGTATAAGATAATGTAACATAGGATGAGGCTGCGGATTATCATACACAAAATAATGTGGCTCCACTGGGCTTAATGGACTAGTTACTGGACAATGAAGAATTACCTGCAACAATCAGAACTGGCCATGTTATATTCTTAAAAGTAATAACAAGACTCCCTTAACAAAATTAAAAGCACTTTGCAGTGATGTTGAATTGTAATGTCCAGCGCATGCACGATCTCAACTAGCCTTAACGGCGGAGAGATCATTTGATGCTAATGTGACCTTATCAGACCTTTTGTCTTCTGTAATTTGTCATTAATAACTTTTATTTATCTATGTCTGCTCTTGGGTTTCCTTCATGACCTTTGGTTGTCTTACTCTACATACGTACTGCGGTTTCAGATCAGAAGAAACGTCTTGTTGTTCCTGACTCATCTACAGATTGACTGGAACGTGGATTCGTGCTCTTTCTGTGCCCAAATTACAAGTTAACCTACATTGACAGTCGATTTAAAAACGTCGTTAAGTTATATATCGTCAGTCCAACTTAATCCAGTATCCTATTGTCCTGCACCTGAGCAAACTAAGGGTTAATATCCTCTGGAGTCCAGCTGAGGATTAGGAAATGGAGGTTTAACTGCCTGTGCTAATGGTGGGTGTTTATCTCAATACTTTGTTTTGTCACTCCCCGACTCGCTCTCATTTCCGAAAGCTGTCCCTGGAGCCTCCACTCTTGTAATGGCTTAGCTTTCTGAGCGCCACAGTATGGAGGGAAAGGAATAACAAGATTCTCATTTGGGCTCCGTACACACTGCCCACAGATACATGTATAATTGGCCCTGTTTTCATTCTGCGCCGTTGTTAAATGCACTAGCTATTAGCGTAGTGGTATTGGTGCTGATTTCATGTGTTTGTTTATTGTTGGAAGGTGTGCTCCTTGTTTGTTTGAGACTGTGCGTGTAAAAGTGTGTGTGTGTGTACACGAGCGTGCGAGTATGTGCGTGTCAGATAGATAAAGAGTGTGCTCTATCTCTCTCTCTCTCTCTCTCCCTCCCTGTTCTCTTTCTGAGTTTGGTCGTGGTTCCCCTGGGGCCCCTGTCGCAGTAATGGCCTGCTCCTGATTGCTCTGATACAGGTTAGGAATATTGGCTTTAATGATGTGTAAAATGAGCAAGCAGTGCCTGTGACATTTACAGATGGCACCGCCTTGGCCTGTTCTTCCCAACTGCTCGTTAATTCACGGGAACGGCAAGCACTTCTTTAAGTGACTGCCTGATGCATGCATACGACACAACACAACACAACCTACACACCAAAACAATAGTTCACCTTGCGCACCTCTGCACCTTGTCATCGTTTCAGCCAAGTGTTCACACAAATGGATTTAAAAAAAAAAAAAAAAGGAGTCCTCAAGGCTAAGGAGTGTTTGCTAAGTCCTCTCTAAGGGTTCGTCACACCGGTCTTTGAGACGCTTAGACAGAATAGATGCTGCATTGCATTCTGCTGTATAGACAGCACAGCTGGTCCAAACCCCCCCGAGGTGCTAATCTGGTCCACAGGTCTTCCGCGGTGCATCTGCTGCAGAACACGGCAATAGAGGAATCACCGTCCGCGGGTCACCCACTTTTCTTTCAGGTTCCACTTTGATTTTCAGGTCAAACAAACACCTTTTGAGAGGTATTAAAATGTGATGTACAACTCACTTTTAATAACGGCCAGTCAGTGGTGGAAGAAGTACCCAGATCCTTTACTCAAGTACCAATACAACAATGTAAAAATACTCTTAAGTAAAAAACCTGCATTCAAAATCCTAAGTAAATGCACTGAAGTATTGGCAGCTAAATGTACTCAAGTATCAAAGTAATTATGCATGAAATTATTTGATTGTTAGTTTTGATGCATCTAGCATTTAACTGTTGTAGCTGGTTGAGGTGGAGCTAATACTTTATAGTTTGATATTTTAGTCCAGTGGTTCCCAGCCTTGGCGTCGGCAATTTTTAAATGGTCACAAGATAAATCTGAGGTGTCGTGAGATGATTTAATGGATTAGGAAAGAAGAAAAAACAAAGTTCTGCTACAGAAATTTGTATACGTTTTTGCTAACTGGTGAAGTATTTGAGAAGTTGACCTCTTTCGTGCTTGAACAGTTTATTTGATTCTAATTTACATTTAAATAAAACCATCCAAAATTGTTCTTTAATGTAAAATTGTAATGTGAAAGGAACTGTACTAAAAAGTACAATATTTCCCTCAGCAATATAGTGGAATAGAAGTATAAAGTAGCATGAAATGGAAATACTCAAGTGAAGTAAAAGCACTTCAAAGCTGTACTTAAGTGCAGTACTTGAGTAAATATGCTCAGTTACTTTCCACCACTCCAGCCAGTAAATATTAGAAACAGCATTAACTATCTATTTTTATATCTTGAAGCAATCATTTATTATTGGCTAAACATTCTGCGTATTGAAGTGCTGCTGTGTTGCCGCTAGAAGCCATGAAGTCATCTGACGAATAACATGTGTAACTGGGAGGTTCCCGAACAGTTTTATGATCCATGTAAATTGTGGACGAGGATGTGTATCTTTTATCTGTTCCTTCCTCTTTGCAGCCATTACACTCTAATTTCCTTTTTTATTATGCCATGTTAATTAAGGAAAATCATATTTTGCTCATTCTTCACAGTCGGCTCCTCCGTTGGCTTTAAATTGTGTTCTTCCTTGTCCGCCCACTGGCAGAGCTGTGTTAATTTGTTTCTAATTGGCAAGAACTTGTTGATCATAGGCTCGCAGATAGATTTGGTCAGGAGGTTAATGCTCACGTTAATGTGACAAGGTGATCGTTCCTCTGCTAGCCACGTGCTAACTGCAGCCATTGAGTAATAACGGAAGCGCTAATGGACCTTTTAAAAGCTCATCATGTCAGGTGCCTGTAAGATAGCGCTGATGCCTTTGACACATTGTTCATGCTCAGATTTAGCATCTCTGAGAAGACCACTTTGACCTCAGCATCGTGCTTACATGGAGCTGAATTACTTTGGCTTATGGAGCTGAATTGCCACATTGTGGACTGCATTAAAAAGTAATATCCGTGTGCTGGAGCTGCATGGAATGACAATACCAGTGTCACACATAAAGCCTGCTGCTGCACATAGTCCTCTGTCTCTTTAGTGGCTACAGTATGTCTCACGTGTGCATTACTATGCATGGAGAATTAGATTTGTTTTCCCTTGTATACTCATCAGTTTAAGAAACCAGCCATCCGTTGCTTTTTTAATCTCCATAATGAAAGTGTTTTAATGCCTCCAATTTATTGCCTGGGCAGCCAACAGAATAATTAGCTTTGTTCAGGTTTTTAAAAAAGATGAAAACACAAGTATAACAACATTTGTGTCTGGGAGCCACAAATGATAATCAAATGCATTAGTTATTGTACCTAAAGTAATATTGGACAAGGAAAACATTGATTTTTACTGTATGTTTTTTTCAATTAATCAAATTTAATTTTCTTCCCATATTTTTTTGCTTTCACTCTCAGTCACTTTTAGGCTCTTTAAGCTAACCATTTGATTCTATGAAATGGAGATTTTTTTTTTCTTCTATTTTAATCCCCACCAGTGCTTTAAAATGTAACAGCCACATAAATACTTTTTCGCTGTTAGTCTAAATAAAGAGGCTTCCAAGGCTTTATTGATTCTTCGTGACCTGTAGTCGATTCCACAAACTAAATCAGATAATTGAAGTCGGTGTCGAGCTAATTGGATTATTGCTTTCCCCCTGAAGAGATGGACCTCCACTACAGATCAGGGATTGCTGCATCAGTGGCGTTCGTCAGACATCTGTCATTTACCAGCACATGGCTGCCTCTCGCACCAAGGAGGCTGAATTGATTATAAATGTGTAGTAATTTCTTTGATTGGATGATTTGTCTGACAATCTTATCATCATCAGATTTGCCATGATTTTATAACTACAGATATAGTTAATTTAATATTAATAATGCAATGCGTTAATGCACAATACATTAAAAGTGTGTATATATATATATATATATATATATATATATATATATATATATATATAGGTTGTACATTAAAGAAATGTATTTTTAATGTAACTTCTATTAATGATGAAGCCACACAGGAAAAAAAAAAAACATTTCCCTCGTGTCTACTTGCCTGCAGTCCTCCAAACATGGTTTATGCAAATGAGATGACTATTTGCATAGACATAATTAGGTAATTACAAATCATTTGGCTATGAGCTCAAGCATGTGCACAGACCAGAGATGTTACATGAGTCACATTGTACAGTACCGAGTTAATGAAATGCTTCTGAACAGCAGAGGCATCACAGCATGTGTTGGGACATATGTTGTGTCAGACCTCTTGTTTGAAAACGACAGGTGACATTTTCATAGTTCTTAGTTAAACACAAAAGAGCGGGGAGAAGACCCACAGCCGCTTCACAATGTTCAAAGCCAGCTCGAAGAAAAATTCTATCCTTCAAAAGTTTTCATTCTATCAAAAAAAGACTGTAAATCAATACTCTTACAGAACATTACTGGACTCATTGTCTTCTTTTTTCAGACGCTAATATACTTGTATAAAAATGAAATCCAAGAAGCTACTGTCAGTATTGATAACTGGAATGTATAACCAGTGTTAAAAAAAATATTGTTTATTGTATTTAAAAACACTATCAATTTGGTTCTTATTTTACCACTGTTGTTTTTTTTTATTCTAACTTATACTTATTTTATATTTGCCCTTTTATCTGCACTGTCCCTTTGCTGTTGTAGCGCTGTAAATGTCCCCACAGTGGGACCAATAAAGGATTTCTGATTCTGATTATAATCTGTGGGGTGTCATCAAAAATCAACCAGGGAAATGTGGGGAATCCCAAAACCTGGACTAAAACTGTGGGATGAGAGCTGACCTGTATGTTTTTTTGCCAAACATATCTGGTTCTTTGATAATAAGTAAAAAGTACTAGCCTGTGTTCGTAAAAACGTTGAGGTTGACGTTAACTACAACTCCCAAGGTGCATGTCTATAAGAAACATCCAATCACAGAGCTTAAAATTCCGTCACACGCATCAATAACTGCAGGTGGAAGCTAAAGAATACGGTGTTGAGAAAATAGATAATCCGTCTGCATCTTAAATTAATTTATTTTGAGATTCTGGATACATGTCGGATGTATTCAGCAACTACGGTTCACAAATTTAACGAGGAAGCATTTTGACTTTGCTACTATTCTGATTGCCTTCTTCTCCATGGCAACGGCAGACAAGGTTCTTGGGAATTGTAGTATTTCCATGTGTCCTCCATGCCAAAATGGTGAACAAAACATAATTTCTCAGAAATTGAAATAATGAACTAAACTTTCAGTGATTTTTATTTTTTTAAGGCTCTT
>CALSCE010009779.1:9743788-9801504 GCA_943593645.1 Bovichtus variegatus
TGGCGAGTTTAGATCACATGTATATGGTCAAAAAAGAACGGCTATCATATCAGCTGTGGACAACTGACTGACTTATATTGTCCAAACCTGACCCTAGTAATGACAGTAATTCATATCCCGTCATCTCTTTGTGTGGACTTTCACTCACATCACATATAACCAGAAACATGAGGGAGTTTAACCTTTTCTCAAATCTTTGATGTCTCCCTCACGCTAACGCATGGCTCTATTCTATTGTTTTGACAGTATTCATTTTATGGATTTAACTTGTGGCACTAGAATACATAAGGCTCCCTTAACTGTGAAAAAGTTGTAAGTGAGTACCTTTTAAAATCCACTTTCCTGTTTTTATGTCAATGGAGCATTTTCAGCGTGCACTTCAGCACAAAATCATCGCTGGTCATACAGAAATAATACTTTGTACACATACTGGGACCACATAAAGTTTCAGTTTGCTAATGATCAGTTTTTGTTAGTTTTTTTTTTTTCATTCTACCGGTAGTCTCAGGCCTTTTTCTTCTTGAATCCATCCTGCGCTCTCCGGCCAGTTCAGAACTGAATGATGGCCTACAGTTATTTATTGAATGGTATGTGTGCTAAAGTGCTCCACTGTGGACTTGATGAAACATTATTGATGTTGATTCCTCTCCCTACCACTGTCAGTCCCACGTCGCCCCGAGCAGGAAGCTTCTTCATTGTCTAAAAAATCCGATCTTATCCCGCAGCAGCATCTCCATTAGTTTTCACTGTCAAACAATAAATCTAATTTGCAGCATAACTAATCTTCAGACCAAACACAGCAGTTGTAAATATCATATGTGGCCACTGGTAATTTGAGATGCTGAGGATAGAGCAATGTATCCTCGTGGGTGTAACGTTGGTATCAAATTGTTTTTGCTTCATCACAAATGATGAATTCTAACCAACTTAATGGGATGTATTTTTTCTCATTTCTTTCTTTTACCGTCATGAATCCTGACCTGACTCTCTTTCTGCGTGTGCTCCTCTTAACATACGAGAAGATTTTAATTGTGTCACATGGGTGACATGTAGCAGCTTTGTGATGGCACCCAGGCAGGCAGTGTATGGCTCCCGAGTCCCACTAAACATTAGTGACACCTAATCTAAACGATTCAGTAACTACCTGAATATCAACTCTGTGTCTGATTGAATGTCTCCTGCAAGACTAGTTTTACCCCCTTGCATTTTTGAGATTTAACTTAAAAGCATTCATCCACAAGATTGGTTTAGCTTATGATATTCTGGATCGAAAGAACACAATATACAGATTTGTCGTACGCAGATCCGCACAGCAACATCAAACTGATTACAGGCATCATAATGGGAAGCATGCTTATATCCATGTATATATCCATGTATACGTGTTTTCAGGAGAAGAATGCATAGTTCCATTTTCTAATAAGGGACCCTTCATAAAGTTGTAACTAATGGCCTTTTTAGATCCATTGTAAGCTATTAATATGAGCACATTTTGGACTGTCAGGTTGTAAAACAACAAAAAACAACAACCTTTGGCTGGTGTAAATCTTTTTTTATTTGGTAATAATGCAGTTATAAATGTTGTTGATCCTTCAATAGTCTCACTTTCTAATAAGCCATCAAGCCCGCAGTCTGCAAGTAATATATGCTTTTAATCATTAAGTCTGCAGTTGTAGGTGTAAATATTTTTAGTTTTAAATAGATTTTGCTGGATTTCCATAATGTAAGAAGTCAAATGTTTCAAACAACCAAAGTGATTTTTGACAACTTGGCAACCCAAAAGTTCTTAACCTTGGCTTATGACACATCTGTAAATAACAAATGATATATTAACCATTACTAAAGCCATTAGTTACAATTAATAACTCCTTTACTGTATAGAGGATGCTTAAGTAAAAAGCGGTACCTGGCTGTGCTACAGTTAAATCCGTGATAATACATTTGTGCGAGCTCTGCATTGTGGCTGATCTCTGCAGTCAGCATATTGGAGGGGAGTTGTTCTTTTAATTAGCACCCGGTAGTCGTCGTGTTTTGCACGTCACCTCTAATTGCTTGGCATGTTCGTGATAGAAAACACCACAGACTATTTTGACGGATACTGTGGGGGAGGTCCAACAGCTAACTTTACCCTTATCGTCTACTGGCACACACACTGACAGTGAAACACACACACATACACACACAGACACCAGTTCTCATTTGGGGGAGATGTCCTGGAGCGTGGACGGATGTGGACGGCTATCCCTCACTGACGCGGGCCTCTCACTGTCACCCTCTGTAGGCTCCGCGCCGCCCTCGGCCACAGGCAGGTAATAGCTCTGATGAGAGCCCTCCACTTTGTTTCAGAAATAATTTGCCACTCCTGCCGCCTGCAGGGGCTGCGTGGTAATAAAAATGAATCACACCGCTAACCTCTCCAAACCTGGCCCCGCTGCCTCTTTTAACCCCTTCTACTCCGGCGCTGGCATCTTTGCTCGTTCTCCCAAGCTGTTTGTCGCGTTTACAACATCACTGCTGTGGCCATTAGATTCCTGCTCTAGGGTTTGTCCACAGTGGCCTCTGTCCTCCAAGTTATTCCCTAAAACACAGAGCGAAGCTTTGGGGCTACTCACAGGTTAGGAGTGCTGGAACGCCAACTCTCCAAAGAGCTTTTAGAATAGCCGGCCTTGCCAGGAGCCCTGGTGGAGGAAGAGTAATTAATTAAGACAAATGAATGACTGGGTCTTCCCATGTCCTCCCTCTCTCTCCCTTTCTCTCTCTCTAAATGAAACCCACAGGTCAGTAATTAGCCCTGTGTGGGAGAAGTCACTAATTGCCCACATGCCACCGGGTTTCAGAGCCAGGTAGACGTAGAGAGAGGACTTACTCATTATGGCGAAATCTACTTAACCGTGTGTAGTCTTAATATCGTTACCATTATGAAATCATAACAAAAAGTTCTTGCCTGTGAAAGAAAAAAGATCAGAGACGGCCCCTTTTATGTGACCGAGAATTTGAAATGTGTACGTACGTGCAGCAGGCTGCATACATAAGCAGGGCATGTGTTATCGTCCCCTCTGCTTTGTATGTGAGGCGAGGGTTCAGCAGGGGTTAACAGCATGAGCATTTAAGGGTGTTAGTCTTGCTGGCACAAAAACACAGCCACTCCATCATGAGGAGTCTGACAACCTCATTAATGTCACAATATATTCAACTCATCCCTCTGCCTGCCTACGGCACCCAGATGCTCTCCTGTTGGCCTCTCTATAGAGCTCAACACAACAACCTTTTGAATTCTGGTCATCTGTTCAGACCGCAGCACTCTGGAAGCAAGAAAAGTGGCAGCTATTGCACTTGTGAAAATATTTGTCTTCATTCTTTTGCAGCTGTTCTTCGCAGAGCGGAGCGTAGCATGTCTACACTGTACCCGCTGGACCATAGGGGGGCCTTATTTAGCACTTTTGCTGCGGCGTTTACTGTGCTGCTCCTTCATTTCTGGCCCTTAGCAACCTTTGATGCTTTGGGGCCCAGCTCTCTGTCCCTGTTGTGTGCAGGGTTTTTTTTTTTTTTTCATCTCCGTCGTTTCCCTCCGAGCCCCCTCTCTGTCTTTCTGCTGCTGTCCCTCTTCCTCACTCGGTCTCTTCCCTCCCCTCGGTTTGTGGAAGTGAAGCCGCTGTTTGCATGGGAATCGGTCTCATACAAGTTGCCCACCCCCACTGTGAGGTCTGTTCAGGCTGGTCAAACCCCAAGCCCCCCCCTCCAACACCACCACCATTTCTCCCCTTCACTGCGTCTATTTGATGTGTCCGCAGTGAATTTGGATCCTCGGGGAAGAGTAGGAGGAGCTCTCGAAGCTTTGATTGTTTAGGAGGACTCAGTGTGTGTTTGAAAGATGGGCGAGTGGTGGGACGGACATCCTCCTCTTCTATGGACCAATGCACCTTTATTGCAGGCAGTCAGATTGGTCATTCTGCGGTTACTCCACCGCTGGCTCCACCCCCTCCGTCTCAGTTTCCCTTCCCTTCTTATAAATTCCCGTTCGCCTTTGTCTTTCAGGCTTGACTAATTATCCTTGTTTGTCCCTCTTTATTTGAATTCAGTCATGTGTTCTTGACTCCGTGGGCTGGGTTTAGGAGAATCATTCCGCCATTTGCCACTTAATTAAGTCAGGGTCAGGATCCATTGCTCAACGGAGAGCTGAAAGGACAGAGCTCTAATAGAATTATAAAAGAAGCCTTTCTCTACTGTTAAGGCTGCCTTTATCTAGGTGGGCTCTACGTAGTCAAATGAAAGGGGACACCAGCTCTGGACAGGAGCCCATTTCCACTTTAGACTCGGCATTTTGATGTTTGCCCAAGATTTCTTTCACATAAAATCCAATGATGGAAAGTTAAACAATGATTATCAGCTTTGAGATAACTCTGAATAGTGGAGGAAGTTTGGGGCGAAGCAAACACCGCTTGTTTTTAGTTGAAAGAGACACACAGGCATTTTTATTGGGAACTTTAAGCTCCCCTCTGTCCCCTGAGCAACAGAGAAATTTAGAACAAGTATGTGCTCAAGCTAGGGTGGGGAAATTGGTGTGCGTGCGTGTGCGTGCGTGTGTGTGTGCGTGTGAGCGTGTGTGTGTGTGTGTAAGAGTAACCATCAGTTCAATTTCCTAAATATCCTCCCATGCTGTGAAAATTCACTCTCCTTTCCCTCTCCACCTCTCCTCCTACTCTGTCCTGACGCTTTGACATGCTAAATCTGCTGATTTTATTTTTCTTCCTCCTGCGGTGAGGAAGTGTCCTTTTCAAGGGTCTCAATTTCCCCCCTGACTGTCTAAACCCTACCTCTGTTTGGATTGTTATTCTATTTAAAACAAAAGACAGAGGCAGGATTACCATTTCACTTCCTTTCACACTCTGTCTTTCAAGTGGCAGCAGTTTAGGATTTTTATTTTTTTAAAACCACTGCGCGGCTGCTTTTGCTTTTTATTTTTTTGTAAAAGTCGACGGCGTAAAAAGAGCTGATTGAATTCACAGCTCAGCATCAGCAGTGAGTGAGGCCTTTTCCTGCAGGTCTTTGGGGCTGATTTTGTAGCGGGGGCTAACAAAGTGTCCTCAGGGCTCCTTTCTAAAATGTTGACGTCTTCTTAATGGCTCTCCTCAGCCTTTTTGTTTCACATCTCGGTGCTAACTTTCTGCCTCATTTAGCTCATATCAATTCACTGGGCTCTACAGATTCAGCATCTCATTCATGGTCTAGCTTTCTGAAACAAACTTTGGACAACAGCTCTAAGTGTTTTTTTTTATGCTTAGATTTGTTGGTAAATGTTGTCGGATTTTGCCTTGAGGATTACAGTTAGTTAGAGAGTTTTCAGGCAAACTTTATCCTCTTTGGCAGTAAAAAAAAAAAAAAAAAAAGACACTTGTTTTCAAAGAGTCCACCGGAAATATAAGGGGAGGGCAGGACAGCCCCTTCCTGTTCATAGCAGTCCACAGGTTCTAAGGCCAATTGATTTGCTAACAGGCTTGTCCACACATAATGACTGAGTAGGGATTGATGGAGGTCTTACACCATAAAACTCTGAGCCGCTGCAATTGCCTGCCATTAGGGCTGTATTGTTGCTCACATAATGCCCTGGCCCTTAAGAAAAGATTTTCTTATGGTTTAGCAGCGTAAAGGACTTTTCTCCTTCACATTTTCCTCGTGGTCATAACAAAAATGCCTCCATATGCTTATAAATGCTTTAAGAGCATTTTAAGATGTGGGTTAAGTTGCTTTATGAGCTTCCGGTGGCGTTTTGCAGTTAATCAATCTGTGCTGGGGTGCTGATAAAGACCTGCGCCTCTTCCATCACATCCTTAACTCCTGCAGTTAGGGCCGATGCCAGGCTCCTCTGTGCAAGACAGACTGCTCTGTGAAGTGAGCCTGGCAGCTGACATATGAGTCTGAAAATGGTCTCTGTCTGTGGTAAGTTGGCAGCTTTGACACATGGCTGCTAAGGTCGTAATAAAGGAGAGTGACTAATGTTGAACTGATTACTATTGTTAAAACTGCTGCTGTAATTGAAAATGAGCTATTACGGGATATACTCAGGGTCAGTTCACACAAATGTCAAAAGAACATATCTTCTCTTTTGTCTCTTGGGGGTTGAGATTTTTTTTTGGTTTTACTTCTTCCACCTTTTCAGCACATTAATCAACACTTCTGTAAATGTACCAGTATTAGCCAGATGGGCAATTTTCAATTGCAGTCCTTTGACGAGATGTTTTGAAACCAGTGATGGTTATCACAGTTATCTACAATAACCAGGACATTGTTGCCGTTGTATTTTTTTAAGGATAAGGCTGGTACTATTCAATATTTTTCTTATTGTCGAAAAATCCCATGAAAAAAGACCAGTCCTAAAAATGAGTTTACTAAATTGCATTGTCCAATAACTATATAAAAAAAAAAACACCTCAGTGAGCCACACTGTTGCACTGTGTTACGTGTCCCTTCATTATGATGAACATAGGCACTGTAGTTTATTTTGAAGTCGATCCCACATACACCGTCCTGCTGCTGTTAATTCACTAGAGCACTAAATGTGGATTAATCCGCTGCGGAAAATAGTCCCCAACAAATGGACTATTTACTCCGGTTTGAGTGACATTTGGTAAAAACTACCACAACTGCTATTTTTAGGAAATAAAAAGCCTTTTTTTTTTCTTCAAAAAACAGTATATTTGTGGACTGTTTTTGAGGATTTAAGTTTTCAGTCAATATGAGCTTGGGGCTCAGAGCCACTGACGGGGTAGAGGAGGCAGAAAGTATTGAGAAAAGGACTAACATATTGTTAGAAGTGCATCAGCTTTATCCTATATTTTTTTTATAAACACATTTATCCCCATTCCATTGAGGTGGAAACAGAAATCTCAAGGTAAATAGCTCAAATAAAACCAAAGGTGTCTGTGTGGATAAATACTCATTTTGTAAATTGGTTGAACCAATCCTTTTAACATATTATGATAAATATATAATTTAACGTGTAGATATGATGTTCCGTTGCTCATCTAAAAGGATGATTTTGGTAATTAAGTTGTACTGTTGCAGTTTGTTGTCAGTGTGATTATGATGAAATGGAGTTGAAGTGAATGAGATTGTCAGTTTGTACTTGCTGCTAAGCCTCGGCCCGTTGATAGAACGTCCCATGAGAGCCTTGTCACTCTACCCGGCGTCGCCGCTTAAGTTATCCGTACAAACCTTCTCCTTTCTGTCACTCACCCACAAATCCAGACAACAGCCTCTTTCTGCTCCCCTTATCATGCCGGCTGACAGGGTCACGGGGTTAGTGCCACACTGGGCATGCTCAGTCATTCACATATTGATATTGATTTTTTTCTTTTTTTTTCTTTCTTATTTGGACAGTTTGTATGTGGGCAGAGAATAAAACGGGGGGGGGGTCAAGATGGAGCGCAATAGATATAATTCGGCCTGGCGATAGAGGATGGAGCCCTCCCTTTAGCCTCTATTCTCTGCTGCAGGCTGGAGTGAAGGAGCCCCACATCCCACCATCCCTCTCTGGCTGCCATTCAGCCCCATCGATCTGACTCAGGGCCCAGCCACCCCAAGGGAGACCGGGGCTTGGAGACACACTGCCTCTTTTGTGGAGGGGATCCACCAGTTCAGACTGACAGCCGACAGCGCTGATAAAAAAAATACGTCCCCCTCCTTCCTGTATTGTCAGCGGCAGACTTGCTGTTCGAGATGTGTAACCTTTAGAAAGCTGGCCAGACTCTAACCGTCGTGCTGTCGACCTTAATCGCTAGAAAGTGGAATATTGCCCAAAGCGTCACAGCCTTTGGCATTCTCTCATCTCTGCAGCCAATCTCAATGTATTAATTCCCCGTGTGATAGTGGAGGCCGGTGGCTTTCCTGTGCTCTAATAATTCAGAGATGTCACTTTAGTGAGTATCTTAAGCCAATTACTGTAACACTTCCCTTGTGTGTCTACTTTTTCTGATAACCACTGCCTCTGAATTATGATATTGGCCATTCTGGGTCAACTCCCACCATACATTTGCACTTGGATTGCACAGAAGACTGTAGTTATCGTCTGAGATCACACGATATGGTTTTGTTGTCTGTTCAAAGGTCACTGACTGAACTGGGAAAGAAAGCTTTTATAAAACTTAGTGAATTTGTCCCTTTGCCTGATTTTCTAGCTCTTATAAGTATAATGGCGTACGAATCGGTTGGTATAGTCACTGCGCGCTGGTATAATACGACACGTTAATGTATTTCTTCCATGTTTTCCTGTGGTTATGTTGTCTGTAATTTTTTTGCCAGGTCAGCTTTTTAAAAGAGATTGTTGATCTCAACGGGTCTAAGAAGAAATATAAGAAATAAAGAAATGTATGAGATTTGTGTTGAAAGTTCTTTAACTTAGGTGCCAAATTGCTCATAGTTGTGTAAATATGTTCACCATTTTTCACCCTGCCTGACCTGTAGCTGCTCTGTCATTTCCTTCTCTCCAGGGAGGAGAAGGAGCGCTGGATCCGAGCCAAGTATGAGCAGAAGCTGTTCCTGGTGGGACTGCCCCAGTCGGACATGCCCCTGGGGCAGCAGCTGCTCCGGGCGGTGGTGGAGGATGACTTGAGGTTGGTGGTGGTGCTGCTGGCCCACGGCACCAAGGAGGAGGTTAACGAGACCTACGGGGACGGAGACGGACGCACCGCTCTGCACCTCTCCTGCGCAATGGCCAACGTGGTCATCACGCAGCTGCTCATCTGGGTGAGTTGAGGGGAACGGTCAGAGGTGGATGAACATTGTTATTTTTGGCATTTAGTGTTTGGGCAAGTGATTTAGGAGTTTAAGTGTGAAAAGAAGGACTTCCCAACAACCAGCAAACCTCTTTGATCTCGCCAGATGTGCCAGTTCCTCATTACATGTCCCTCCCCCTGACACCAAGTGTCTGAAAGCATCTTTTAATTAGTTGGATTTTTATTTTTCATAGTAAACTGTTCAATAATATTTTCTGTAGGTTTTATTTAATAGGTGCAGTTCCTCTGGAGATCAGTAACTGCCTATAAACACAACTAAGTAAAGTCTTTACTAAAATAACTGTCTCCGTGCACTTAGTATTAGATTACATACTTCTTACACACACCATACATATCTACAGACCCATAAAATAAAGCATTATCATTTATTTCCCAACATGACGGTTTCAATGCTGTTTTATCGTTTGCTCCATGCTGTAAAAACAAAAGAAGAAATACTAAATGATCTATTTATTTTGTTGGCCTGGACACCAGTCCATTAAAGTCTAAAAATGTAACATTTTAAATGTAGAATGTCAATTCCCCAAAAGTTTGCTAAAATGAAACGTATTGTGTGGCAATAATTCTTCAAAATCAGGCAGTATTTGTAAATGTTTGGACAAGATATCTACGATATTTCGATATAATGTTCAAGACCGGCCATAAAACGTTATATTTCAACAAATATAAGCATTATACAACACAGTTAATGTGTTAAGTGTTGGGACGAACAGAGACACAACTGATAACAGATCTGACATTGTCATACAAATGTCAAGGGTTTAAGGAAGTTAAAGTATGCATAATGCTGATTTCTCAAATATTCAGGTTTTACAGATTTTCAATGAAAAACACTGAATTTGTTTGTGTCGACTGTTCCAATAAGATAGTGATCATTGTAGTTTATAGTAATTAAAAACCTCCTGCAACAAACGGCTCTAAAAATGTTTGGTTGTATGACATGGGGGGGGGGAAATCAAATGAGCTTCTTGAATCTAAATCTTAGATACATAACTGTTCTGCCTTTTTATGCTCGTCATTTTCTTCCACAGTACGGTGTGGACGTAAAGAGTCGGGACGCTCGTAGCCAGACCACGCTGTCCTACGCCCGGCGAGCCGGCAGCCAGGAGTGCGCGGACATCTTACTTCAGCACGGTTGCCCCAACGACACAAGCAGCGTGACGTCCGTGGCAACGCCCAACATGAGCCGCCGCAACCCCAATCCCAACATCAACAACAACAACGCCCAGTGTGAGCTCAACCGCAGCATCAGCATCATGTAGGCGCCAGAGAGCAGCCGCAGACAAACACGCGAGCAACCCCGAACCCACTCGTCTCTTCCCAGTACTTCCTGTTTCACACTGTGTAACCCAGAATCAGTACCAACGGGGAGATACCAGGAGCGATGGACTCATTGTTTATATTCCACTATGCCGAAAGAAGTGGGTGTTCGGGGTTCGGACATTGTACATTGTTTGTTTTATATTATTGTTTTTTTATTTGTTGAATTCATTCAATCTTGGTCTGAAATGATCACGATCAGCTTTAAGCTTTTTGTTTTTTAAGCGCCAACCAAACAAATGACTTACTTTGGCATTCATACCTACCCTACGAAAAGCATTTCCTTAATGCTTGAACATTTCCTTTTATGTCTTCCCCTTCTGCGACGTGAACTGATTTTATAATGAGCTTGAAATGAGAAACTTGCTTCAAATTTCCAAGCCTAAGCATAATAACATAAAACTGTGAGGAATAGTTTAACAAGTGACAAAAACACTGAAAGAAACTAAATCTCCCATGATCTCAATGGCTGTTACAGCTTTAGTAATGATGCATGTCTTTAACACAGCTATCAAACTCTTGACATACTATTCATATACAAAGGCAAAGCAATTATAGTTGAAGAGTCCAAATGATTTAGATACTTAATTCACAGGAAAATGGGTTTCGGATCATCATAAAGGTGTTGATTGCAGAATTCCTATCGAGGTGAAAGTGAGTCTTTTCCTTCGCCACTCTTGTCGTGATCCTTCAGTAAAAGTGTCCGTGACTTTAAAGGAATTAAGGGGCATAATGTTTTATGACCATCGAGTCACACGGCTTTGTAAGTGTGCCTCTTCAATCAGAATTCATTCAACTTCAAAGGTTTCATTGAAACAGTGAGATTGTACCGATAATGATGTCTTTGTTGGAGTAATTTTCCGATTGACTCAATTGTGTTGATAATTGTTTGACATATATAGATACTGGAATATACATTCACCCCCCCGCCCCCCCAGAGGCTGTAGAATCGGTACTCTCGAGAGCATTTCCTCTTTGTTTGCTGTGAAATACATATATGGTACTGTGTGTGTGCGTCCGTACATGACTGTACAACACGTGTGTGCTTACGTCTCCGTCTGTGACCGTGTGCAGCAGAGAGCGACCGGGCATTTCTGTTCATAAACTTCGGAGAGAAGACACCAACAGTGAAAATCTAGAACATAACTGTGTTTTAATGTACAGACGTCTGTAAAAAATGAGTTCTTGTTCCTTCACCTTATTCCATTATAAGAACTTAGTCAAAAAAAAAACAAAAAAAACAACCCCTTTCCTTTTCCTTTTATCCTGTGTCAGCCTAAAAGCAGGGAGCTAACAAAATGCATTCAAATGACTGAAGTGAGACATTTAGGATTAGAATGAGCAAGGAGGGTTAAAAAGGAAAGTATAATTAGTGTGACTCTCTTTGCATTAATTAATACAAATGTACAGTATTCCACTGACATAATAAGCTGATTAATTTATAGTAAAGGTAAGAAAATCATTCAGGTGGAGTTGGCACAATGTCTACAGTGTAATTCCCTTTTATTCAACTGCCATTTTTTAAGGTTTTAAACCGTCTTGATTTTATGAGTTTACAAAGGCAGGATGTATGTTTACAGAGCAAGTTATTAACTTTTTGTACCTTATCTTCAGGATTGTGTTGTTGCTTTACAGTATTTCTGTTTTAAGAGCCCACTGTAACTGAATATGTTGTCAAAAGAGGATGTTTGTCAAGGAGAACTCTATATTGTAAAGGGATAGTTTGATGTTCTTGGAAATGTATTTTGTTGATTTCTTGATCAGAACATCAATTACTCTCATGTCTGTGCGTTACGTACGGAGGTGGAGCCAGGAGGCGTTTAGCCTAACAGTTAGCCTGGTTTAGCGTAAAGGTACACCATGTGACTGCCTGTTAAAAACACAAATTGTCATTTTTACATTTCTGTTTTTGTTGTAATTGAACAAACGAGAAATATCGTTTTCATTTGTGAGCTTTAAAGGTCAGTCTGGTCTCTTAAAAATGACATAAGCGTACAACAAAACTGCATTGTCAATTACGATTCAAGGGAAATGTATTTTCTCCCAGATTATGTATGTTTATGACGCGTCACAAATACGTTTCTAATCAAAGTGCCCGTAGAGAGGACGACAGGGTGGATAGATGGGTCAAACAAACACAGGACTTCCTTCCACCCAGGAGGCCGGTGTTCGGAAAAAAACTAAAGTCAACGTTGATTTATTTTAAGTTACCTCCGTAACAAACCATGATCTTTTTTTACCAAGTGTTTTTGTTGCAGTTTTGTTTCAATTTACAACTATAACCATGTGTTTGAAACTGGAACCGTAATCTGGGAGAAAATATGTTTCCTGCAAAAGTTTCGTAATTGATTATTCAGTCCAGTTTTATTGGAACATAATTTTGCAAGAGACCGAGTTGTGCTGGCAGGTATTTGAGCTCTGGACAGAGCCAGGATATCTGACTGCTTTCAGTCTTTACGCTAGCTAAGCTAACGGCCTCCTGGCTCTAGCTTCATACTTAACGCACAGACAAGAGAGTGGTATCGATATTCTCATCTTCACTCTCAGCAAGAAAGCGAATAAGCACATTTCCCAAAATGTTCAACTATTTCTTCAAGACATCCCAAAACTGAACACAAATTCAACCAGATACCTTCAAATTGACTTGTACTGTACAGTGGTACTGGCCTTATTTCTGATTTACTTGACAAACTAATTTCTATGAGTACATTTCAGTGTCCGAGGGGATTACTGAGAGGAGTTTAATGTGTAGAGTACCTGCACCCTTACTTACATACTGTAGATGATGAACACTAGAAACCTGCCTGTTTTTCCCTCAGACACAAGATGGAAGTGTACATATTAGCTAATGCTTTTATCTGAAGACAAGCTCCTCCTAGAGAAACAAACTAAACTGGTTTTAGGTCCCCTTTGACCCATGAACCGTATTTTGATATGTTGGGTTTTTTTGTTTCTCTTTAGGCATATTTTTAAGGTACTTTTGTTTGGTCCCTACATTAACCGACCATCTTTGGTACTTGTGTATAATGATGTACATTTGACATATTTATAATGCAGTTTGTAAATATCTTTTTTTTTTTTTTTTTTTTTTTTTTTTTTTTGTTCAAGTTAATTTTCCTATTGTAATTCCTTTTACGTTCAGAACGTGAAACAAAGCAAAAGCTAAAGAGTAACTTGTTGTATGCTTGGATGCTCGGCTGACTGTTGACCTATTAATAAACACTCAAATAAAACGATGTAGCCTTCCCTGCATTTAGGGAAATCGACACATTTGTCTAGTGTGTGTGTTCATCCGTCATCCATCACGCTCCGGCCGCTTCTGTGCGTGACCTGCCGACGAGGTGAGACTCTCTTTCAAATTAAAAGTCTCACGATCACTTCAACAAGCACTGCCATTTCATGTTCTTCCCTTTTGCATGTTCCTTCATCAAACTTCCTGGAGAACGCCAACATCCTGTTGATGTGTCCAATACTGCTCACCCAAGCCTGTCTTGAGGTAAGTAAAGCAACTTCTCTCCACTTCCTGATTGTGGGACCCCCAGCAGTTTGCTAAAAGAGGATTAAGATAAAGAGCCGAGCTTAGTGTCAGGCAGCACAACACCGTGGGGAAAAGTGAAAGGTCTCAGTGTTCGGAGGAGTCAAGCCCTCACTAATCCACTTCTTATTTCCTGCTAATCTTGTCTCAGCATATCTTCATCCCCTTCCTCTCTCTGTTGGCCGGCTTTGTTTGAGCTTCATCACCTGGTTTCCTCTTCCTCCCTCCGCGCAGGCTTGACATGGAGCCACAATGCTCTGAGTCACGCCTAGAGGGCCCGAAACTTATTTTATCAGTCCGCTTCCTTTCTAGTACTAATGAGGGTCCTACATAAGACTTTCTCTGTGCTCTTCTTACTGGTTTGAAGTGGGCGTGGCTCATTTAGAAAAAGGTGATGTTGCATATTCCTGCATCACTCAGGATTTGGTAATATTCAAATCAAAATCTGATGACTGTTGGTTGTTTACGGTCAATCCACCAACACCTACAAACACACATATTGCAGCAGATTAGTTTTAGACTTATGAAATAAATAATCTATTTGTAAACTATGAATAATCTTTATTTAACTGTGATTGTTTGTTCATGAATATTTAATGCTATTGAGGAAAACGCCATTAATCCATTTGTGCCCAAAGACTAGTATGATAATGAAAAATGCTACATTTGTTCTTATTGCATTAAACTCTTGAAATCTTATACGGACATATTTTGGGAGAGTATCAAACAGTACAACTTTGAATTTTTTAGATCAAAATTACACTTATCAAATTCAGGACTTTTGAAAAAATGAGGGTAACATTGTGTTTATTAAATGTTCCATTTAAAAAAATTTAAAAAACATGTTTTACTCTGCATGTAGATGTGTGCTTAGGTAAGCCCAGAGAACACTTTCACTAAAGGAAATTCAAAATTTCAGTTGGGTTAATTGTTTTTATGTCCACTTCAGCAGCGGAAACGAGATATATACGCAACAGTGGCACATCTGTCTCATTTTATAAGATAAGATATTAGCAAGTAGTTGCGATCCAGCCGGTACGGAGGAACATAAGCCTTAAGTCAGATAGTCGCTCTCTTTTAGCTCTGTTTTTGGTCTCCACCGACTCTTCAGCTGTTCAATTCTCCACTTTGTTTACCAGCCAGTCGCTAACTGTGTCTGTCTTCTATTTATTGCTGGCATATGGCAGACGGTGAGTTTTGATAGCTTTCTTTTTCTGCTTGAAACGACTCTGATGAGAACGCTGAGAGTGAACCGCAACAGTAATGTGCGAGCCAGAAAACCAAAACATTTAAAGATAAAAGACGCTAAAACCGGTGGAACTGCAGGGTCGGGTGATCATTCTCTGTGAGTTTGTCACGGCAAGCGGTCCCTTTCACATTAACCTATTAACGTGGTCCGTTGTTTTAACATAAAAATATTGACTATAACAGCTTAAGTTTCCAAGTCGCCAGATGCTTTAAATGTCCAAAGCCTTGCTTCAATGAAACTGAAATGAATCACATTCGCTCACACCCACATCTCTTGAGAAATATCAAGAAAAGAAACGTGTCCTGTAATTTATTGCCGTGCCTCACGCCTTGGCAGACCCCGGCCACTTGTGTTTGTTGTGGTGAGACTGGAGCGCTCGCCTGCACTGCTGTGTGTTTTGATATTTCATCAGGGCCTGCTAAACAGTGAGGAGGGCTCTCCGCCGCCCACCTCTCCTCAGACAAATTGCCTCCGAGATTGCAGAGGTGGGTCTGAGGCTGATGGATGGGTACACAAAGACCTGACGAGACCATATTTGCAAACATTAAATCCATATTTCCATAACATGTAGAGGCTGCTTGGCCACGGGCCACTTTAACAGCCTGTTTAGCATACAGTCAGTGATGAGCCCGGTCGTAACATAAATGTTGCTTTAAGGTGCCGTTTGTGTCAGCCTGTCTCCATTTGGACAGGTTACTGTTGCGCCCGGTTTTCCGCTCATCCCTTCACCCTCTTAACCTCTTTAACCAATAATTATATCCACTCTGCTTCCATCTGACCACCTCTCCTCTCCTCAATCCCCCCCAGACCTGCTCATTCATTTATCAATTCCAGCTCCATCGTGTCTGACCAGTACATCCATGTTGCACCCTGCCCCAAACTCATGTCTTCATTTCCATATCCTTGAATCTGTCGCTAATCAGCCGATTTCAGCACATCCCTGCCTCTCTTTTCACCCGGAGTTTCATCCCCACCGCGCTATCTTCCTCTTCATCCTCCACTCTCTCTCCTTTGTCTTACATAAACGCTCTGTTCCCATCACTCTCTCCCATTCTCTCCTCTCTCTTTTTCTCTCCCCTTCCCCGTTGGCTTTTGCCTGCATTTCTCTGTTAATTTGCCTGAGAATGCATTAGCTGTAATGAAGGCTGAGGGCCGAGGGAATCCTCCAGGGTTCCATTAATCATCCCCCCTCAGACAGGCAACCTTGATTACAAGTGGCAAGAAATTCATTAGAGCTGGGCCTCTGACAACTCTTATCTCCGCCACTAGATCTGACTCATTAGGCAGCCAAATTAAAGCTATGATGGCCCTGATGAAACTCATCGCTTGTTTATCTTGTGCGATTTGATGCATCTGCCCATACATCACTGTAGCCACGACCGCCCGGACCCTCCCAAGAAGTCAGGCCTGCAGTCGGCGCTGAGCGAGCTGCACTCACACAAGCAGCAGGTAATGAGGTCCCTCACTTCCCTCCCTCTCTCTCTCTCTTTCTCTCCAGGTGGGACTACTGGAAATGGTTTAATGTCTTCGCTGAGGAGAACTTCTGATATTTCAATTTGTGATTCAGGTAGCAGAATGATACAGATACTGTCTTGAGACTGAGGTGTTCACTTAAAGTGTAGCTTTAATGGAAGAGAGATTATTAAAACTCATAAATGAAGAACAAATGACACAAAATCTGTTGGAGCCAAATACAAGTGACATTATATCGATTGTTATATTTATCAAATAGGCAAATCCTATTAGATGTCCACTTTTCAGTTCATATTTTGTTTCCCTTTGGACAGGAACTGGGATGAAACGGTCCCACTCGCAGCATCTTTATAATAACAACCACCATGAGCTTCTCCTCCGAGCTGTGCCACGGCTCCTCCTCGTCACCTCCACCGCGCAGCTCATGGGGACTCAAATAGCCGTTGCACTCTGGCACAATGTCGTGGAAAATTGACCGTCTATATTAGTCAGCTCTTGGACCATAATAAAACTTCCACCGCTCCTTCACACGACCATCACTCCTTGAATCCCCATCCAAGTGTCACAGTCTTGATGTATGAGGTGGACAGTGAAATAAAGTTTACTACTCATGGGTGCCCAGGTCATGGAATGTCTGTTCATGCGCTGAGGTCAAACTGAGATAAAAATCATGTTCAGTGTGTGCGTCCACGAGAGGCCTGAGGGAAAGAAAATCTAACGTAATGATGTGATCGAGAAGACATTTTCACCCATACTCCCCCATAGTTTGGGTAAATACTGAGGAGATGGCTGGTTGTTTTAATAAAATATTATTACTAATAAAATATTTGAAGATCTCGCCCTATCATCACACTTCAACAGGTGCTGCTGCAGAAGCTGAAACATGGTTTGAGGCCTGAGTCTATTTTGGAAACAGGAAAATAAATGACTTTCTCTCATCTGAGGTGAAGTGTAAATATTCCAACATGAGACTTTTCTGGACACAGTTCAGAGAAACCGTGTAAACCTCAGAAACATGCATAAGAAAGTTTGCATAAAACATCCAGCTCTGTTTTCCCTTTCCTGTAACTGGATAGCCGTGTGGCCGGACATTATTTTAGTTACAGATTATTTTAATATAGCTGCTCTATGATTTTACATTGCCTTGTAAATTTCCATATTTGGTCTGAGTGAGCAAGCATTGATTTGCAGATGAGGTCTGAGTGTAAATAGTTATGCAGCTAAACCTTTTTTATTTATTAGCTACAGGCTTTTATGTTTATATGAAAATGTAAATATTTTAGAAGTCATTCTATCATACATTTTTATTAATCTTATATTTCTTTAATCAAATTTCATGAAATATTCTTCCACTGGGGCATTCAAACATCATCCTAATGCAGTTTTATTTTTTTTAATTATCTACAGGTGTCAGTATTTTAAATAATTAGATTTTTAATTAATTAAATCTCTCTCGAAATTAGTTCTACAAAGAAAATGACACATTATTTCAGAAGGGTTTTGCATCCATTATGTGATATGCTACAGAAACATCAACACTATCGTCTTTAGCGCGTTTTAAAATGCGTATTTTGAACCTCTAAACGCTTCTTATTAAATGACATATAGATAGGGTTTATATTTTTGCAGTCCATTTATTTTTTTTTATATATATATATTTTTTTTATATACCAAAATAAAATGTTTCGCTTTAGATTAGTAATGTCTGCTTCTGTCTCTGTGGAGACTGATGGAGAAGTTCATTGCAGTGTGTTGGATGTTCCCAGTGTAATGAGGATCCATCATGGCCTCCTAAAGAGAAATCAATCACTGCTGCTGTTTCGAAAAAAAAAAAAGAAAAGAAAAAAAGATCAGGTCGTGATGTTTCTGGAAAAAAACAAACATTGTAACATCACGAGATTAAAACTAACACTGCTGCGATATTGCATCTGAAACCGGTTCAAGTGCTGGTCATAAAAATGGTAAAGGTGAACTTTTCAGTTGCATCGCTGAAGCTCTTTAAAGATAAACACAATGTTTCAGTGAAAGCCTCCATGAATTTAAAAAATCATATGAAAACATTGTCACTATACATTTTTAAATATGTTTTTAGGATTGTTTTTTATTTATTTAAAATATGTTAAACAATATCAAAAATAACCGCCTGGCTGCAGTTTGCACTGGGAAATGAATCGCTATGTTTATGTAGGCCACATTTCTTTTTCATTTTTAGCAGGATAAAGATAATTCCTATACATTTTTTTTCACAACCATTAAATCATATTTACTCTTCCCTCAATAATAATTCAATCTGGATTCCAACTTTCGTATAAAGCGATTTATTAGGTCGATATACTTTACAGTTGTCCCTTGTTTGGTCATTATTTCCTTCACATCTTTTTTTTTTTTTTTTTTTTTTTTCCACAAATAGCTGTCAAAGGTGGTTCCTACAGTTGCCAAACAAAATGTAAAACGTCTTACATGCAAATGTGGTCAACAAATTGTACGAAACACCAAACAAAAATGTCAGTTTCACCAAATGAGGACATGCACATAACCAACAGAACATTTTGGCCCTACATATAAATACTTAAAAAAATCTTTACAGTCTCATCTCATAGTGCCCATTTGTACCAATTTTTACCCATTTATATTTACATATTCACAGAGCAATAAATAAAAATGACAGCGTATTGCCAAATAGTTGATCTGTCTTCTCCTCAGCTCAGTCTCACCTCTCAGACAAAATAATCAAATCCTCCTTTTTGTGCTTCATGCGTTCAACGAATCAGTGGAACATAGAGTCAATGTAAGTGTTTTGTATTATTAATATTTCTGATTTTGAGTTCATGGCCTGGTCCCTTGTTCTATTTGTTGGTGCTGACTCCTCACAGCAAACCTGTTGACGTGCACGGGGATGGGGACCACAATTTTGGGGTTTCTCACCGGTTCTCCTGACCGGTTGTTAACGTTGCCGGCTTTGATCCGTTTCCACTTGGCCCTGCGGTTCTGAAACCAAATCTTCACCTGCACCTCGCTCAGTTTAAGTGCATGTGCAATCTGGGAGCGTTCAGTCAGAGAAAGGTACTTTTTACAGTGAAACTCCTTTTCAAGTTCGAGCAGCTGCTCGCTGGTAAAAGCTGTTCGTCTCCTCCGGCTCTTCCCCGCTGAGCTGCCGGGCGGTAGCGCCTCCTGCGAGCCGGTTTTTAGTTTGCTCTTCTGGGACAGGGAGCCACAGTTGTTCCCGTCCGAGAAACTTTCGTTCTCGCTGTCCACGGAGCTGTCCTCTCGGTCACTGCACGCGGTGTCTGCCGATTTTAGGTCCAGCTTCTCGTCGTCTGAGCTGTACAGTTTGGTCTCACCTAAAATGTGAAGAAAAAAAAAAGAAAAAGGACAAAAAGATTCACATTAAGATCCTTATTCATGAGCCTGTACGCCAACAGTGACCGTTACGCAAAGCTTCACAACGTAATACATCCATCATTGTGTTTTTGTTTTAGTAAGCTGGGAGAGATAATAGACAAGAAGCAAATTGTTGAAAAGACTCCAAATGTTTTTTTTTTACAAGTAGCAACATTAACTAAACTAATATTGGGCCATTACAGCTGTCCTGTGTGGACACTGAATTGTTCTGTAAGTTTTCACTGCAGTTGTTTTTGGCAACTTGGCACAGGTTTAATTTCATCTACCTACGAAATCATTCGACTAAAGTTTTCTTAAAATGTGATTACGCATGCCCTCCAATTCGTTCTAATAATATGAAGGAACAATTATGAAACGATGTCAATGAAAAATAATAACTGTATCTGGAACGAGATATTTTATATATACTGTCATCAGGTTGCATCCCTATGAATTTGGGCTCTAATAAATGTTTTATCATTATTATTTCTGCTACACTGCAACGGTGGCAAAACTAATGTAAGGTGGGTTTTACTTTTCGTTTAAATTTGACTGCATCTCTGAGACCAGAAACTTTCCCAATGGGCCAGCATTCTGTGCTTTTTTTTTTAATTCTTTTTTTTTACGCGTTTTACGCACAGCTGTAACGTTGATATACATTACCATTTAATAGTGAAGAGGCCTCAGCTTACCTGATATTGTTTGAAAAGTTTCCGAGAAGTTGAGCAGATCAGAGCTCTTGTCCCGGCTGTGCAGCTCGTCCGAGTGCGGACTTTCCTGCCTTCTCGCTCCGGGATCGGCGGCGCTTAAACGGGGACCTGGGAGTTCTTGTGGTGGGTAGAAACTGTCCGGAGGATCCGAGAAACTTGGCATCGTCGTGGTGAGCGCCACCATGGATGGCACCCCCTGTCCCAAACTGGCACAGAACGTGTTGGTGAGACGTCCCGCAAAAGAAGCCAAAGGCGCGAGTGGAGGTATACCAGACGATAAAGGCGAGTGGGCTAAAGCTTGTGGAATAACCAAAGGTCTGTACGGCATGAACATAGGATAGCCCGTGTAGAGCAGGTGTCCCGGTCTGGGCTGAGGAGTCCCTATCAGGGAATCGATTGAAAACGCCGTCGCTTGGCCGCCTGGTCTCTGCATTTTGCAGGCAAACACTTTTATTTGGTGGAAACTTGAAAGCAAGGTGTCCTTTCCTCGGCGACGCGCAAAACGTTCAGTGCAAAGACGGAGAGAATTGAAAGTAGATCCTCTGCCGTGTTGTCATCCCTGGGAGTGGACTGCTTCTCCGGATCTCTGCACTCTATATGCGTCAGTCAGTCGGGCGCTTTGTTGTGTGCCCCACCGCTACCTTTTTCCCTCTTATTTGTCACACACTGAGACATAAACACACGCTCTCTCGATCTATCTACCTCTCCCCTCTCCGCAACTCCTCCCTCCGCCCCTCTGCGCTGCACCGCGTGTGCGTGCGTGTGCGCGCGGGGAGAGAGGGCGAGAGCGCATTGGTTATCATCTGCAATACAAGAGGAATGAAAAGGGGGAGTTTCCCTGGGGGCTCATCCATCTTCCTCAAATTACGCTTCATTTCCTTATTCAGCCTCTGACTTTTTTGGCCGTCTTGAGAGGCGGTAGTTTCCCAGTGGAGACCAAATAGACGGGTCGCAGCCCCCCCCAGCCCCCCTCCCCTTTTGCCAGGTTCACCATTGACTGCAAAACGGTGTGAGAGACTGTTCCGGCCCTTCCCCTTCTATAATCGTTGACCACACCAACCCAATCAGCTATTATTAATTTTGATTGATGATAAGTAATTACTCTGGATTTAAGGGACAGCGTAAAACAACGGTGGCTTTTGTTGAGATATTGGGGCCGATGGGCATCAGAGTCAGGAGGGAGGAGAGGCAGATGTTTCTCCGCTCTCTGTCCTATTCTCCGCGGCTAAAAACAATGCGTTTGGCTTTTAGAAAAAGAGAAGTGCTGCAACAATTGTTCCCTGGAGAGAGATACTCTGCGCGAAATTAGATCCAGATAAAAGACGTTTATGCGAGGTCAACTGCAGTGTGGACACGGACACATAGTGGCCAAAGTCAAAATCTGAGTGATTCCACTTTGTTTGAACTCGGGGGAATTTCTTTGAAAAAGCTGTGAATTCTAAACGTTTAACGTCTTTTACCGATCAACTAAATCATCCCTTAAGTTCGTTATGAATTAAATAACGCAGACATTTTTTTTTTTTTTTTTGCTTTGAGGGTTGTAATTCATTCCCTGATCAAAAATGCATGTGGAGAAGAAAGGAAGAAAAAAAAAAAATCACTTATCTCTTTTCTGTAAGCAGTGGTTTAATCGCAGATCATTTCACCTTTTTAAATGGGAATGGGAACTGATGATGATTAGCCCTATTGAGTCCTGGGAGCCCGGACTCTCCAACTGGTCGTCTGATTGCACGAGGACATAAACATATCACCACCGACTCTGATTAGCAGTGGAGGGCCAGGCCAGGCTAATTCTTATAATTGCCAGTGACTTCAGCAGCACCCCTCTTTGATCTATTGAAACCATTTCCCGAGATCCTCTGCCTTTCATTTTGAGAGGAACTCTGATGTTACACAGCTCCTCTTTACACTTAAAAATAAATAAATAATTTCGACCGAATCAAATGTACATTTATTTAGAATATTCTGTATTCTAATCTTTTTCTGTTTAGTTTTACATACATACATATATATATATATATATATATATATATATAAGTATTATACACGCTGACTGAAGTAGGCCTTATAGAATTTGCCTCTTACAATCTGTTATAACAAAATAGTCTTTATATTTAAATTGTCACAAGAAGTGCTGGAAATGTCGTCACTGCTGTTTTTACCATACAAGGGAAATTGATGAAATGAAGTCTGTAGATAATTGTCATGTGATCATAATGATCCAATTTAACCTTTTTTCTTTTCTCGCAAATGACTGAAGTGAGAGACTGCAACTTCCTGAACTCTTGTCTTTTTCTTTCTTTCTTTATTAATCACATGACCAAGTTAAATAATTATAACTTCATCGGAATCTCTTGATGAAAGCACACATTGCAATCAATATTCAACACGATTTAATGTAGTTTCAATTTAATTTTGAACGTTCAATTTATCTTTTTAAACTCAAGTGTTGTTTGACAACACAGGTTTGATCTTATTTCTGTGTGTTTTCTGTCAATATATATATATATATATAAAAAAAACGAGAGGATAGAAAAACGACACTAAGCAGAAACATGAGAGAAGAAACAGAGAACATATAAGACAACAGGAAATAATACAGAGAACAATAACTAGATTACATGTCCGTGGTGGAATATTTAAATTTTACATCAAGTCTATTTTTGATATAAAACTCCTAATGACAACAACACCGGTGGGAATAATTATTTATGCAAATATTTTAAGGCAATCCTCAATACAACACATCAACACTATGCACATTAACATGATCATTATTATGTATGAAAAATACAAACATCTGAGCCTGTTAAATATCATGTGCAGAAGTAAAAAAAAGAAAGAAAAGTAAAATAAAAATATAAAACATATAATCGCGTACCAGCTTTGTATTTTATCAGCTCTAGTCTATAGCTCCCTCTTGTGGTGCAAAATCAAACGTGTAACTGGAATAAAAGTGACAGCAGCTGCTTCTTCATCCTGAAATGTGTCGCACAAAATGCATTTAAAATATTAATTGTGCTGCTGTATAGTGTGCCACATCTTTAACCTTTCACCAGCTGCTGCTTCCTCACATGTGGCAGCACTCAAGCTTCATCAGGACTCACACTGACACAGGCTCCACACTCAGTGTGTTCAGTGGACATAGTCTCTGTACTCCAGGAGCAGGTAGTTCTTGATGAAGGTGGGCAGATCCAGCTCAGGGACCACCTTGTGCACCCGGCCCTCCAGGAAGCTCCTGAGTCTGAAGCGAGCCAAGTGCTGCAGGGAGCGAGGAGTCCGCTCCAAAGAGAAGACGGACTCATAAAAGCCTTTGTGCTCCTGGTTCGATTAAAAACACAGGTGAGATCATTATTTGGCTCAATTTACAGTAAATTGTGGCAGTATTTTAAAAAAAATAAAACAGCAGTAATAATTAATAAACATTCAGTAAGCAAGCAATTCAGCTACCGTATTCAATGTCCTCCTGTAGATTTTCTTTAGCTCTTTGTGAATATTATATTAATGTTTTGATATTCACCTAGTCATAATAATGTTTTTGTAAATGAATTCTGTATTTAAACTGAATATACTCAATATATGTCAATTTTAAGAGCTGTCAAACTATCAAAACTAATGTAATAAGCATAGATTTGAGTGATGCTGCCCCCGAAATGTCCCCAAAACAACTTTTGGGCATGTAAATACCATAAATAAATAAAAATTGAGACAGACGACACCATTTAAAGACATAAAATATAAAACATCCACACTGGTTAAACTGTACCCATGAAATCATTATTTAACAAGCTTGCCTTTAACGCCTCTGACGACACAGACTCGACCCAGGTGTCTGTCACTTTGAGTCTACTGTAGGCGTTCAGAAGAACCTCGATGGTGCGTGGAGATCCACAGCAGTGCTTCAAAACCTTCCATGAAACACCACAACACAGATCACGGATTCATATAATCATCATTTAAGTTCATGAGCGAGCTTGTGACTCCATAGAACTGAAGAAATAAAGTAATTAAACACTTGTGAAATGAACAGATTGGTCTTCCCTCCAGGGGTTTAACTGGAAATTATGCAATTAGTGCTAATTAATCTCCTATTAACACTTGCCTAATTAGGAACCAGGCATTTTGTCTAGTGCACGTGGGTTCACTGATGGTTGTAGTCTGTTTCCCGCAGAGAGTGCAACACTTCATGTTGTGTCACGAAATGGGAATGATTTGAATGTGAAGTTGTGAAGTCTGGAATATTGCAAGGAGCAGTTTAGTGACTCTTTCTCAAGGTGCTACATGTGCAGTTACAGTGCTAATTATGCAAAATGAGACACCTTGATGAATAATTGGATCGTGCTGTAAATGCAATATACCAGTACAAACCAATCTGTTATGCTGATATGGAATTCAAGCGCACACATTTCTGTATTTTCTTTTCTTTCTCATCATCACATCTCTTTTGATTTCCTACCATAGGCAGAGCTCCAGGCCACACCCGGATAGAACCGTGGTTGAGCAGAGCTCGGACGATCCTCTCAGGGTGATGGGAAGCCTTGTAGCAGACCACCTTCAGGACATTGTGCATAGGAGCTTCACCACCGTAGTCCATCTCGTTAACGCAGGCGCCGTTCGCCAGCAGCAGATCCACTATGTCCGGATTGACATTCTTACAGGACATGTGCAAAGGACTGTGTCTGTCCTGGTCCGTGGTGTGGACGTTGGCCCCTGCCCCCAGCAGCATCTGGCACACCTTGAAGTACCTGTCAAGCTCCTGCAGCTCCTGGGGTTGTGAACAAGCAGCGTTCAGGGGCGTGAGACCCTCATGGTTCTGTTTATCCACAGCAGCTCCATAGCGCAGGTAGAGCTCAGTGTGGTCTTTGAGGCCGTGACTGGCTGCCACATGTAAGGGAGCGTCATCTTCCTCGAGCGTGCGACCGTTAATTGCTGCGCCGTACTGAAGGAGATACTTGGCACATCTGCAGGCAGAATTACAGAAGCTTGTTTTGTGATATAAAAAAAAAAAAGTTGTATTCCCATTTAAACATTAGATCAGAGGTCCCCACCATGTTTTGTCTGACTCAGTCTTATCAGATGGAGGACCCCTTCATCAACACCACCCGGCATGTTCCAAATGTGTCTATTTAAATTGTTTTAAACCGGATGGCATTCAACACCATTACTTCATTTTCTTTTTCAAGACAGTGATTCTGAATTTGTTAATATTCAGGCTGGGTCTTTTTTTTTTTTTTATTATCATGTTTTGATTATAACCAACTGGAGTGGCAGCAAATTCAACGTTTGAGCCATTTCTCAAGAACTTTCAGCTGTATTCATTTCACCTTCTCTCCTCGCCTGCTTGCAAGTTTTCATGCAATCTCAACAAGAGCGGGTGTTGTTAAAGTGAGATGAAGTAACTCTTACAAAAGTTGAATTTATCTGCAAGAAATACACCCTTGCTCATTTCAATCCACTCAGGGTTTTTTTTGTTGCTACAGTTTTTCTTGGTCTGTCATGACCAGAAGCTTATGGTGGCTAAGGTTAGAAAACTTTGGGGAGATATTGCAGTTCACTGATTTTAAAGAACGCAGTCTTTCTCTTTCAAGAGTTCAATTGATTAGCAACAAATGCACCCTTGCTCTATTCAAAACAGTCAGAGGTTTTTGCAGCTAGTCTCTTATGACCAGTAGCTTATGAATGTTAATGTTAAATAATGCTACGTAAAAATTGTCGCGTAACTGACATTGCTGAGTCAATTCACTGACTTGTTGACTCACTTTCTACGCTTGTCCTACTTCACTTACTCAAGGGATTCGGGGCTTGTACAAAAGTGCAAAGGCATAAGTCCGTCTTCAGTGACAGCATTGGCGTTGGCGCCATGGATCAGCAGCAGTTTGGTACACTCTGGCTGGCAGTTTTCACAGGACTCATGCAGGGCAGTGGAGCCTCCAGGTGCCAGGTCTACATTGGCCCCACGCTGCAGCAGGAGTCTCAGGCAGTCCGTGAAGCCTCTGCCAGCTGTGATGTGAAGTGGTGTGGTCAGCTCCTGCTCATAACTCAGTGACCACAGTCCTGCCAGCACAGAGTACAATATAAAGTCAACTTTGAGCTCAGCTCTTATGAGCACTGTAAATAAGCAGATATGTCAGATATCCAAGACTTATTTTGCTGTCAATTTGCTGTACATCATAACATTTTTTAATTACTGGTTGCATGACTCTTCCCAATACTCAATAGAAGACACTGAAGAAAAGTAAGACCATCACTTTTTTTGCATAACTGTAGCCAGTTTGATATAACATCAAAGCTCTGATAAACCTACTCAGGCCTCTGTAGTTAAATCTGAAGTTCTTCCATTCGTCTATGTTGCTGGTGTCATAAATGGCATCAATAAGGTACTCGTACTCGTCGTCGTCCACGATGCTGAGAATCGTCAGCTCATCGCCTACGAGCAGAGAGTTCCAGAACTGCAGGACACAACCCGAGGCCTTGGCTGTGGCAATCACGTCGTTGCGGTACTTCTTTGGTTTGTGCCACTTGACTTTAGGTGCTATATAAGCCATACTGGAGCAAACTAGATCGTTTTTAAAAAAAGGTTTTAATAGGGTGGTTTCTCCTGAAGGAAATGAGCGCGTATGCAGGTTGTTTATGCAGACAGGGCTATTTCAGGGTGTTATTTGATATTTAGCTTGACCTGGGTAAACCTGCCAGTGCTGTGGCATGGGAGCCAATGACTGGTGTGTTAGTCACCAGCCCACGGATTCAGATAGTCCACTGAAGTCAGCGGAACATTCATTTCCAGGGGTCACAACAAGCCAAAACTGACTTCAAATTGAAGTGTTTCACAATATAAAAAAAAGCTAACAGCTTATTTTGTCTCCTGTCTTCAGTGATAGGCCACAATTAAATCCATGTCTTACGTCTGCTCGTGTGGTGGACACATTATGGTTTCTATAAATATTGCCTGGCATTCTGTTTCTATAACTATTGCTTCACTGTGTCTTTAAATACTGGGTCAGGCTGAGATGCACCAGTTACAGCTCTTTTCTTTCTGTCCTTTTCCACGACGACACAGGTGATGTTTCTCACTATCAATTCATTTTTGATGCTAATCTCCAGGAAATACAATAAACCTACTTAGCTGTGCCAAATCATATGAATTCCTGAATTAATTTCTAATAAAGACAGATGTTGTCTCGTACCTTCCCCTGTGGCGACCCAGCGCATGTCCCCACCCTGCGGCTCGATGATGAGGTTTGTTATGGATCCTCTAGGAAAGAGGTGCTGCATAGCCTCCAGGTCTCCTGTATACAGAGCGTTCTGGATGACCACATCTTGGCAGACAGCTGGTGGCATGGCAGTGCTGGACCTCAGCGGTGCCCTGTCCCTGATCTCCTTCTTCAGCATGTAGCTATTGAAGTGATGGGGGGCCAGCTGCTTCTTGTACTTGTGTCTCTCCAGCATGTCCTCATCAAGTTCAAGAGAGCGCAAAGCCGTGGATGTGAAGACAAAGCTGCCTCGCGACATGCTGAATGGCTATTGTTCTTACGAAGAAAAGTGGTTGTGTAAAAATAAGTGAGGGAGAATGTCTGAAAAAAAACCTGCCTCTCTGTTTCTGTTGTTGTTTCCTTCTCTCTGGCTAATGTCCACTATGTGCCTGCCGGCTGTTCACAGGGTTGGTTCACAGAGTTGTTTCGGTATTTGGTATGAGACCTTCCCTGGAGTGTGACAAGTAATGCTATTTTTATGTCTCACATGCAGCCACTCGAGCCTCTTCTATTTGCCTCGGGCAAAGTTCCAGCCATGAAATGTCTCTGTCAGGCTGCAAGTATCGAATGAGTTGAATAAACTCACAATACATGCTGCTTTTGGGGGGTGACGGAACAAATTATTAAATTACACAATATCTTATTAGACAAAACTTTAATCAGCCGCAAATGGATGGTGTGCTTCTTTAAAGAATGTAGTAAAGTGCATCACATACTGCTTATTCCTGATATATAGTCCACTTGAAGGGTCAAGTCATTGAATTCACCTTTACCATTCCCAGCAGAGCTTTTACTGTCAAACTTTAAAAATAAATAAATAAAAAGTAATAGCTAACGACATTTGGGCAGCTTTTTTTTGTCCTGACATTTTTCTTAGAGGAAGGGCAAATAAGAATGCCCTATTTGAAAGCCCCTGTTAGTATGTGTTTGCAAAATGTTTTTTTCTGCTCAGTATTTTTTCCGTTCAAGAGCCTTAATGGATTTTATGTATCCACATGGCTCCCTGCATTAGAACATTAGGCGGAATGACTGGCAACCGCTGTGTCACTCTGCCCCACGTGTAGTGTTCTGATGGCGGATGGACGGCGCATAATTAAGCCTCTTAAGCCTACTCGCTAGGCATCTGACAAACATCTCGTATGAATGATGGACCATCACTTTCCAATGCTGGTAGAAGTTCTATCCAGTAGCAAAACTGATCCCACCTTTTAACTCTCTAGACACCCTGGATAAATGCTCCTGGATTACCAAGCTTTTGGAGACTGATTAACTTGCTCTGATATCACCATATATTAAAATGTGCTGTACCGGATGCACAATGTATAAAAGCACACAAATTGTAATGTATGTTTATCCAACTCGGTGTTGGAGTCAATCAAGATGCCTGTAAGCTCTGTGGAAAACAAGGTCTGCACCACAGGTGAAGAAATACATGATATTTGTGGAGAGGTTTTACCTTCTTTCCCATTTAAAAACACGGAAGCATCGCTGCATCTCATCCATACCTTAACGACTGTTCTGGTATGGAAATCAAGGTCATTTATTTTATGTTACAGTTTGGTAATAGATGCCACATTAAACTGAAGGCGAGTAAGAGTTTCAACTTTGAAAACACACATTACCAGAGAGAGACTAGGAATATTGTTTTTGCGGCTGGAGTACATCCTTTTAAATGATATACATAATGAGTTTATAATATGCATCTGGGCTACCTCCTCTCTACTTTGATGTCTTCCAAATGGCCCGGGTGTCATCAGCAAAACATGTAGGCACTTTCCCGCCTCATTGACTCCCAAATGTATTTTAAATATCATTCCTGGTAACGCAATTATTTAAAACGCTGAACTAAACACTTACTAATGGGGAAAAAGACAGCGACTTCGATAAATTCATTTCTCAAATGGTGGCCATTCATGTTTCTTTCTTTTTTTTTTTTTTCTTCCTCTGCGAAGTGGAGGCAACTCTGATGACAACAGAAAAACATCAGCAGTAGTAACACCCCCTGGCCTCACAGCCCCCCGTGGACATATTAAATCTTTGGTTTCCTCACATTACCCACCAGAAGCTGTCTCTCCGAGGTTTTCTGCATTGTGGTCAACAGCCTTTCAAGGCGGTGAGAGGCTGGACATCAGCAACAGGCTTGATGAGAATAAGGCACTTCATTTATGCAATCATAGGCAATTAGTTCCCTCTGATTATGTGCCTCTTAATGCTGTTTTGAGTACTGTGGCACACAGTAATACAGAAAGAGATTAAACTATAGCCCTCCCTCCACACTGAGCAGTCATTTAATATACTGAGAACATAATGAAATGTACACAGTAATTACAGTAATATTAAATGCTAATGGATTTGCAATTGGATCGGAGACAGAGTGCATGCAAAGAAAGTCTAAGTTTAGAGAGTGCCGCCATGACATCAGAGCAATAAATTATCCATCAGGTGTTTCTATTATTAATGATTTATGTGCTACTTATTGTTATTCCTATCAGAGAAGCAAGACCACATCTGACGTGTGGGAAATTCTGTGCTGGTAAGAGAGCAATTAATATGTAATTTACACACTTCAATTCACATCTAGGGAGTTAGAGAGAAATAGGGTCTGAAGTTTGTATTCTGGTGGTAGAATAACTTGGAGGTCACCATGGAAACATGATAAGAGATAATGAGCAGGCTTAAGTGGCTAGCGACATTATCTAAAGGGAAGCTGGTTGCTGCATTTATGCCTTTGTCTGCTGATTCTGATTTGTATCTTGGCTTGTTCTAATTTACTTAATATCATATAGACTCTGACAGTCCATAAGGACACATTAGATAGACACACAATGTCTGCTTTAAGTCTTCAAAGCCGTTAAAACGCCTGTGATAGCCAATCAACATTGGTTTCCTTTGCCCCATCAGAGTCCCCAACAAGGTGCCCTGTTTGCAAATCCCCCACAGGTCTCATCAAGATGCTTGAGATGTTGGTGGAGAACCTAAATGAATTTACAGAGCCTTGAATTGAACAGTAGCTCCAAACTATTCTGCGGAAGCATGATTACTTTTTCTGTACTCTTTCAGCTCTGAACCCGTCTTTGCAGATTCCAATTGTCTCTCAATGCACTGATCACCACGCAAATAGCCCATTGTTTCATCATGACAATTGCGAGGTTCATATTTCAACCTAATAGTCCTGTATAACTTTAACCATCTATCACAACCTCATTTCATTGCGGTTGCAGTTAATACGTGCTTCCCTGCCAAGTGGAACATTTTCTAATGATGCACTCTCACACGAAAACAAGGCACGCCAGCCCAGGCTCTGCATCACTCACTAATGCATCCATCCATAATGTGTTCATAGCAGTCTGCCTAAAGGAGACAGCGATGACTACCACTAGGCATGGGCATGAGAGGGGATATGGGGAAGGGTGCAAGATACAAAACCTAAATGAGCATGATAATCATGAACAAAGTTACTGCCATCAAATACTGTATCACCCTCATAATAACATCTGTAGATTTCATATCATTACTAAGAATACTTGGAAGCATCTAAAATGGGAATCTCAACAATAACAGTCAGCGGTGGGAGTCACATCCAAGTGCATTATCAGTGAGCCTGGCTTTGTATGGTGTTGACAAGGGTAGCCTAATAGGTGTATGTAAAGCATGATGTAAACACCATCCTAATTAGAGAGACCTTTATCAGTTCCTCCATTTTATGCAGATTGGACTGGTGCAAACGCTGGTGTCATTATCCTGTAATCAGGTACTATTCAGTCGACAGTGTCGTCTTTTAAAACCCTGATTAGAATGCATAACAAGGATACAATGTTGCATTATTTCCTCTGTCAGGTTATAAATATGTGAATTTTGAAAGCCAACTGAATAGTGAATCTCATGGTTTGGATAAAGAAATCGGAGGTGAAAACGGTTACTTTTAAAACCCTGTGTTACTTTAAAATATCATAAGTATCTTAAACAGTTTGTACCTCTCTTGTATTCATCGTCTTTACATGTGAGATAAATGATGATTGCAATTGAGTCGGAGCTATGCACTTGTTTTTTCTCAAACATGAAAACCAAACTTTGAAGAACTCTAGGTTGTTTTACAATAGGACTGCACAATATATATATATATTTTTTTATCGTCATTGTGATGTCAAATTACATTTTTTATTCAGTTTAATGTTCAATTTATTTAGCAGCATACTAAAAGCAGAAAAAAAGGCAGAACTGAGTAGCCTACTCAAGAAAATGTGTTCTTGATGATGGATGGATGGTTTCTCATTTATATACTTTCTCATTTTATAGAACAAATCATTAAAATGTAGTTTATATATTGAATTAACTCATCTTTATTCATTTTATTTTCCTTTTTCCAAGTCACACATTTTTTATATAACAAAGTTATAAGGTTAAAATCAAGAAGCGATTATCTGATTGACAGTAATTTAAAGTTGGCTAGTGAAGCTTTGATCAAGCTCCAGTTACGTGATCCTCTCTTAATCACAGCCACCTGTTTAATGTGACACCTGTCGGGGCTTGTGTACTCTCTCATCCCGGCCCTCGCCAAGAAACACATGCCTCTGCTTTTGGAATGATAATATAGTATGAGGATGTACAGTACTCAGATGTGATGCGTGTATGATGATACAAAACAAAGTGGATGACATTAAAAACTTTTTCTGCATTGAGAAATAAGTTGGATGTCAACTGAATGCCACAATTTACACAAAAGAGTGCTTTGTTCCATCTCTGGTAGATCAGTATCCACTAGGCTATACAATAATGTACCTATAGAGTTACAACTTGTGTGATCCTCTAACAGTCTATAAAACCAGTGTTCAAATTATTAATTAAAACTGTCAGATTGTGAGGATACCTGACCTCATGCATGTGGGTTGTTGTAACAGTGTTAGGTTGATTTCGCCACAATTTGTATAGTGCATCTGTTTGCACACTAAAACATTTATAGCTGTACAGAAAGGTCTGTTTTTAGCAAAGACACAGACAATATGCCTGCAATATGACAGATGTGCGATTACCCCATCTAGTGGTCAATACTGACACTTTAATGTTTTACCTTCTCTAAAGAAAAAGCATTAAAGTCGATAAAAAAAAACAAAAAAAATTTAAAAAAATCTGCTTTTTGTGCTGATGTTTATTGAACTCTAACAAAGTTACAAAAAGCACTGATGCACAAGTTTGAAATCTTTTGTTACAACAACTTCAGAGTGTGTTGAAGTCTTCATTTGGAGCTGGTGTACTTGGTGACAGCCTTGGTTCCCTCTGACACGGCGTGTTTCGCCAGCTCCCCGGGCAGCAGCAGCCTCACTGCGGTTTGCACTTCTCTACTGGTGATGGTGGAGCGTTTATTGTACTGAGCCAGGCGGGACGCCTCTGTGGCAATCCTCTCAAACAGGTCATTCACGAAGGAGTTCATGATGCTCATGGCTCTGCTTGAAATCCCCGTGTCCGGATGAACCTTTAAAAAAAATTTAAAAATAAAATAAAAACAAATAAAATAAAAAAATTTAAATTTAAAAAAAAAAAAAAAAAGGCATAGAGGAAAAGTGTCGTTAGTTAATTTTAAAATAAGAAAACCGAAGCAGCTAAAGCGCCGCGGTTCTTCCTCTCTCCACCCACCTGTTTCAACACTTTATAGATGTACATCGCGTACGTCTCTCTTCTTTTGGCCTTTCTTTTGCCCTTTTTCTCACCTGAACTCTTTCCCTTCTTTTTAGATACATCATTACTCATTCTTAAACGATGTCAAATATTAACGTTGACAATATTAAGTACGTCAACCGCTGTATCTAGTACTTTAGGAAGACTGATCCCAGGTTGCTGGCTCGTGGACAGCTGTTTATGTGGCGTGCGTTAATTAGTGACTGATTCAGCTCACCTGCGTGTTTTAGGCCTGTGCTCCATATTAAGATCCAATTAAAGACTACGAAAATAAATGCATAGCAGCAAAGAGGCCTCCAGCACAGGTTAGTTTTTATTCAGGCAGGTAATGTTTTTGCACTGCAGTGTTTCACGGCAGTAATGCGATAAATAGAGGTTGAGTTTCACCATTGCACATACTCATGGTGTCCACTGGGTGGCACACTTGCACCAGTTTTAAGGCTACATGAAATCCTTTCATTTGAGTTTTCTACCTGTGCTAGATTCTACTGTAATCCATTGTAATCTTTCATATAGCTAGTAGCTAACAAACATCATTTAGAGCTGGGGGTATATTTATATTACACAACATTTACAGGACACACATTTGAGCTGCATTTATAGTCACATTCGGTGTTAGGTAAGCTCACTCTTGATCCACACGTCGACCTGCACTGTTTCCTGCTGATAGATTAGTGTACACAGAGGCTATGCTTATTAAACATGTATGGTATTATGAGCAAGGTTGGATTAAAGCAGGATCTTGTCACAGAAACCAGGCCCCAAAAGCCCCAGGTTCATTTTGTTTGATTAAGTATGTGAAGGCAGATATGTATGGGAATTTGCACTATTAATGTCGAGTCTAGAAGCTTTCTAATATAGTGGAGTGTTGTTAGTCCCTATCGTTTGAAATCAGACTGTACTTACTTGGTGCATTAAGTATTTTGCGTCTAAACAAACTCCTAATTAAGATTAATTACAAAGGAATAGTAATATATCAGCTTTGTGCTAATGGTTTTCCTTTGCACATTCTAATTTATTAACAGCTAATATATTCTCAACATCTCACATTCAGATACCAAATAATGTCAGATACTATTCACACACTGTACAATGTCTTTGCATCAATAAGTGCACACATTCTATGGATTTGAGCCCTCAGTAGGTTTTGCTCTGAGGCCCCAGAGCAGGTTTGTCTGCCCTCTTGCTGTAAACATAATGTATATCAGCTTTGGTTGGTGTCACTGTTGTGTGTCTAATTGTAATGGGGGTATTTGTTTGTTTAGTAATGGTGTGTTTACACCCCTAAGCTTGTGTTTGATCCTGGACGCTTTTATGTGTAGCGCACCTCGACAGATTTTACATTTTCATGCTGATAATTGGGATAAAAATGTTTCTGCTCCAGGCCTGTATTTTATTTATTAAGATTATTTGTGTAATCTGGGATGAAAAGTTTAACGTCTAAATTGGCCCTCGGTGTGTGATTGTTCTAGTCTTGTAGCTCAGTAGTGCTTCTGAGGACTAACTACATCCAGCTTTGATTTATAAAACTTGTCAGCATCTACTAACTTTGATCACAAATAATTTTTATTATCTTAAAGCAATTTATTCCCAAAATCTGACAATATTATCGTATTTTTAAGATTTGACATAACAGTTTAACAATAGGCTAAGCCAATAACACAATTCAAGATTTATATATTTTGTGTTGTGTGTATGTATGTGTATATATATATATATATATATATATATATATATATATATACAGTTGTTTTGGCTTTAAACATGTTACTTATGCACTCAATTTTGTGATGCATCCATATCATGCATAATCTTATAGTAGGTAAACAGTGAATGTGAGAAAGTTGCTGCAACTTCACTCTCTATTAAGTAGACTATTTAGGTTGCAGAGTATGAAGTAAATTGACAGTAGTGTTAAGGCACACACCTGAGAGCTTTTAAGCTTCATCATGGAAACAATTTGGGTTTTAAGTAGCTCTGGACTCATTACTGAAAACCTTCAGCAAGTCGAAGTTATTTGTTCAAATTTTCGAAAAAACAAGCTGTAAAGAGTCACTTAGTACACACAAAACAACTGTGCTCGCAAGAGTAATAATAACGAATATGTATTATTCACCCTAAGCACTATGACACGTCTCAGTGAGCAGTAGAGACCTATCCATTTAACATGAACAGCTTTTCCTGTAAAACTTCACGGCCCCTCTGATGTTTACTAAAATATTTTCTTTTATTTCTTTTTTCTATAAGAAATTGGTACATTTGTGTTGATGAATGACACATTTGAGTATGTAATTAGTGCCAAATCTCTTCAGTAAATTGCCAATCCTGTGTCCAGGGTCTTGGACTTTTTCTTCTCCTAAATGTTGTCCTCCCCAAGCACACAGCAGATATTGAAATGTAGATTACATATGAATAGGCCCTAATCTCGAACAGCATTTATGCAAGGTCATTTGCAGCAAGTGCAACACACATTGAATAGCAGCCATTGGTTGACTGTATTGCGAAGGCCTTTTTTTTTTTCTCCGTTCTCTGGCAGATTTCTGCGGTTTGCTTGTTTCATCTGTGAAGAGAAGATGAAAAAAAGGTGACTGAATGTGTGCACATCTGCTACCTCGCTTAGTCTGTCTGACAGTGACAGAAAAAGAAAAATGTTGGCTGTACTGTTTATCACAGCCTTTCATATCAACATATTGCTAAAGGCTACGAGGAGTGTTTTTTTTTTTTTTTTTTCTGCTGGGTTTGTAGCTTAATAGAACAAAGCTTAGCGTGATACCTGCAGTGATTAGTCTGTAGTTGCCGAATGCACAGTTTGTGTTTCTGTGAACATATCCACACTCCAGCAGATGTTAGAACTTCATCATTTTGCCCATTATTGGAGAGCAATTCAAAGCCTGAAAGACAAAACATGTAGTTTGCCTTAACAATAAAAGAAATGCCTGTTATACAGTACAGATGAAAAGGCGTCTGAAACATTTGCTAACCTAACTACCATTGTGAACAACGTCTTTTGTTTAATTCCTAATATGGGCTACACACAACTACTGTAGACTTTAGGTTTACATTGAAGTTTTGCAATCATTGTCTTTTTGTCAATTTGCAGTGTACTTGTGTAAACTGCTGAACATATATATATAGTAAAACCAAGCACTTAGAGGCTGGGATAGTTATAAAGGATCACACTTTCAGTCTAATCTGTAGCTCAGGTAACGTTTTAGCTCCTCTGTGCTGGCACAGCTCTGTTCAGTGCAGTGTTGCGTCTCTGCTGCTCCTTCCTTAACTTTGTGATGTATGTGCTCTTAAATGTCGACTGCTTTACTGCAGGGTTCGGCTCCTAACAGGGTAATCTGTTCTCTGAGGTGCTTGTCCAATCTGCATAACTCGGGCATCACAAAGGATGATTTACTGTAATTGCTCCTTTTAGCTTGACATCATATCCGGGCGGTGTGCTTGTCGTAGGATTTTTTAGCTAGCTGAACTGTAGTAATTGTAGCACATTCCTTAATATCCAACACAGTGAGAGTGGCGCTGGCAACATCTCTGCTGTACTGTTTACTTGTCAAATCAGATTCAACTTTTTTTGCAGCACATTTTAGGTGACAGAGAGTGGCACAACAGGCCAGCAGTTTGCAACACATTGTTTGTGACTATGCATTATGGAGCAACCTTTACAATATCAACCCTGTGAAGAAATAAGTGGGATTAAAAGCATTCCTCTTTCCTTCACTTATCAGAAATTCTGGTTTCAGTTAGTGCTTCATACAGTAGATTTACATTGATCGCATTTTATCATTTCTGGCTGTGCTGAACATTTTAATGTGCTTTATCCCAGATAAAGCTGTCGTGGATTAATAGACACATTTCTTGGATGTGCACAGAAGAATCTGAACAAAACTAAACAGGGAAATGTAAACTAAAAGGTCTAGCATTTACCCAAAGTATGATCAAATATATAGAACAAAGGAAGAGCATAGATTATAGTCAAGAGCAGAATTATGTTTAGTGCTGTTTTAAGTAGGCACACATATCAGACATTACTGTGAATTACTTCTCTTACTTAGCTCACGCTGCATTGAGGGGTCAACTAGCCTATAAATGTTATTGCATCTTTACAATATTTTGTTGTTTTTACAAACATCTATGGACTAGTTAATACACAGTTAAGATGTTTTGTCAGTTATGAAGAAACAGACTAGCCTTTATAAGCCAGAGGTATTTTAGGCCTGGAATTTTTCAGAACATTAGTTGATAGTTAAAAGTCAAATTCAAAGAGAGTGCTGTGCTCAGCAGCGCCTCAAATATTACCCCTGCCTTATTAATATTCACTGCATTATGCTGTGCATTCTACCATCCACTTGGAAGCCAATTACTGTTGAAAAGTCCACTACTTCCATCCTGCAATCTGCAACAACAGGCATGCCTGCCGGTATGAAGTTGGGATTAAAGTTTGCAAATTTTTACATCGGACGATTTAACCCAAATGTAAAGTGAATGCAAATAAATACAGCGTAAAGAGTATTTGCATTATATTACTGCATATGGAAATTGAAAGTCAAATGCAGATTTATAACAATGATAACAAAATCACTATACTCTGATGTTGAATATTTATCAATTTTCTTTATTAAGGTTTGTTTCAAAGAAGACAAGAAGTCATTTCCTCTCACAATCTACTTTTCTTTTGAGGTTTTGGATCATTGTTCAGTTACTGTGAAACCATGTTTGTAATAGTTGCAGGACTTCACCTTCAGGGTTTCCTGTTTTTTTCTCATATAAAAGGTGAGGTTTGTTCTTACTGGTCACTTAATATTATGGGCACAAAACTGTAGGTCAGGTTATAGTCAGCCCCCTGCACTTCCACCAGACTCCACAAATGTGTCCTTGGAGATGGCCCGACACAGTTGCTGCTCTTAGTTTGCTTACTGAGTGATTTCTAGTTAATGTCTTTTCAGCAAACACTGCAACACTACACATTTCTCTAGTACTCCCTACATGCTTACCAATATGTGTGTGTGTGTTATAATTGTCATTGTAGAGTAGTATCTCTATAAAGTACCATAACCATTCAGCCAAATTGATTTCTGTTTCAGGCTGTAACTCAAAGTTTTTTTTAGTTTGTCATTGTTTTTTTATTTTTTTTATCAACATTGACATAACTGGCTCTATTTGTGAATGAAGACATATTAAAGCGTATTGAAGGTGTCATATGTTAAATGGGCGCGGCATCATCCATCGCTGTTAAATGTTTCTTTTCTTCTTAAGCACATTAGTCATTATCGGTCATGACTGTGAATTCAAAGTGCAGCTGAATTTTATACATTTAAAGTACGGGAGAGGATTATCGAGCCTTAAGTCAAGCATCAACCTCTTGTACATTCATCTTCATCAAGTCAGTGACATTTTGACAAGGAATAATGTTGGATATATGTAAAGCGTCACAACGTTAGAAGTTTATAAAAGTGTCTAGTTTGATTTGAGCTTGTACTGCTTTTGGGTGGAAGAAGAAGAAAAAAAAGGCTGCTGTCTTGTAGTTTTCAAATTGAAATTGCAATATCTCAGACATTGTTTTGGTAGACCTATTCTACGTCTCAGCGTTTCCTGTCAGGTAAGAAGACTGATAGACGGCTCAAAACCACAATAGTCTTATCACTCAAGGCATCATGTTGCATTTTCGTCTGTGAACATTTTTAAATTGCATCTTGACTCTGACAATGTGTGGTTGACATTGCATTTCTCACAAGTTTACAGATGCAAAGGTTTACGTAGTTTCATCTGAATTGCATAGCATACCATTACATTCTACTGCGTTGTGCGTAATGGTTGCTATGGTCTCCGTGTGTGGTTACTAGGGAAGAATATTGATTTAATCCTCAAGGGCTTTGGTCATATCCTTGGCAGTTCACCTATTGTTATGATAATTAGACATCCCCGGGTAGCCAATGAGTGATAATCTGGTTTGGTCCCAGGCGAAATGAAAAGGTTTCTCAGAATGGTGTGGTGAAATATTAACCCCGCTAAAATCACCAATTCCATTACTGGTCAAGCCTGAAACTCTCATACAGTCACACACAGCAAAGCATATCTCTGTGTTATATGCTTCTGGGATTACTCCATCTCTTGGAACTACGAATAAAATGGAAATATTTAACCCCTGCTGTCACAAGAGAAGACAGTAAATAAAGATCTAAAACCAGACGATTAATGAATTATATGTGATAATGAAGAAAACATTTAATCAGCTGGTTTCGGTCATATATTTGCCTGCTTTACTTATTGTTATGAAAAGGTTAAAATGTGGACATTTGTGGAATGTTTTTTAATGCAATAAACGTGCAACCTGTGGCATTCTTGTATGCGAGCAAACATGTTCGAGAGTAGAGAATAACAATACAGTGAAGGTGGTGTCCAGACTGAGAGACTTCCCGTGTGAGCACAGACACACAGGCAAAGCAGCCATTCAGCAGTGGGATGGATCCTGACTACTAAAGAGGGAGAGGGAGAGAGAGGGAGACTGAAAGAGAGACAGAGAGAGAGAGCAAGAAATGGGGGAGTGGTGGGAGAGAGAGAGGAAGCGAAAAAGAGAGTGAAAGGTTCCACACGGCAGAATATAAATCTGTATGTTAAGAGGACTAAAGCTGGAGGTCTCGAAGCGGCTTTAGTGGTTATACTGGTGGGGGGTGGACATAAAGCATCAAGAGGTGGTCTTCCCTGTTAAATGAGGATCTGTGCAAATAAGGAAGTAAAACCCGTGGGAGCTGTGAACGCCGGTTGTCAAGCACAGTGGTGGTCTGGTCGGAGGTCTCTGACCCCCTCATTTTTATTTCTGGAAGAAACGAGAAGAGCAAAGACACGAGCGAAAGAGGAAGGTGGCTGCGAGGGACCAGTGAGCCATTTCTCTCTTTATTACTTCCATTCACAAAACCATTGCATCCCATTATCACAGCGATGTAGAGGCATTCTCTCCGGTTAGAGGAGGAAGGGTCCCATTGACTGCTGAGGCTTAGCACCTCTCTCCAAACGCTAGCCCTTTTCATTGCGGTCCCCCCCCCCCCCATTTCTCGCCTCTATCCTTAACGTCTGCTGTTTTCTCTGTTCTTCTCTCTTTTCTTGTCCCTTGTATTCTTGTCCCTTTTCACACCACTCAGGAATCAGGAGACATTGCGTTTTGGTAGAAGTGGGTGTTTCTGGAGCTGTCATTGTGTTTGGTGCCGCTACAAAGGACAGCTGAGCAGGGAGTGAGAGACAGCTTTGGAGATAATAAAATAGCAGCGTGAAAGAAAAGGGGGGACCTGGGACTACAGGAACAGCTGACAACCACTGGAAGGTGAATTGTGATGAAAAGAAAACTGTTACAGAGACTGACAACCATTTTAAGGTAGCTATTTATTGAGACCATTACCACTTCTTGAGGAAATAAAGAAGCAGCGTGCCAAGCCAACACTGCCGCTTGGATTCTGCTATTGCTGTTGCTAAGCAAAGTCTTTAACCTGAAGTTCTTGGGCAGACAGTATTCAGCATCACTCTACAGCCATGAAAGGAAGCTCAGAGGAAAGCATTGAAAGCATCAGGCCCTCCAACCTGCAAGCTTTTGCTAACATATCCACCCTACATGGCATGAGTCACATATTTGCCTATGGGCACATGACTTTCCGTCGGTTTCTTTGGAGTCTTTCCTTCCTTGGTTCACTAAGCTTATTGATGCTGGTCTGCATGGATCGAGTGTCGTATTACCTGGAGTACCCTCACGTCACCAAGCTGGACGAGGTGGCGGCGACGAACCTCACGTTCCCAGCTGTTACCTTCTGTAACCTCAATGAGTTCCGCTTCTCCAAAATCACCAGAAATGACCTGTATCATGTGGGAGAGCTCCTGGCCCTCCTTAATAATAACTACCAAATAGCCAACCCACACTTGGCTGAGCCCGAGGTCTTGGCTGCCCTAAAGGATAAGGCAAACTTCCAGAACTTCAAGCCCAAACTGTTCAACATGACTGATTTCTATAACCGGACAGGTCATGACATCGGGGAAATGCTTCTGCAGTGCACCTTTCGTGGAGAGGATTGCTACCCTGTGAACTTCACCACAGTAAGTACTCATGTGTACACTGTCTATTATCTTAACATGCTTTAATTCTGCACAGTATGCTGTATTTCCTGCCAGACCTGACAGCCTGTTCCTTTCTTTTATGTTCAGATGAGCTTAGACTGAGCTTTAATGTTGCTTGTGCAATTTATTTGAAACAGATGCCTGGCTTTAATGCATCTAGTAATATCTAATATAGTCCAGTGTTAATGTTGTGCTTGTTTATTCTCAAGTGTTGCCAGTACTTGAAAAAGCCATTGTTGGTGCTGCATTGTGTACTTTAGTTGATGTTTGTGCCTTGCTGAGAGCAAATAGTGCATGAAACTTGTGATACGGGTAAGGTCTTAAGGTGAAACGCTGCAAAGATTTCCTTTTTTTCCCCATTACTGGCTCTCTTGATCTCTGAAGACAGCTTGGCTTCCAAGAAGAGAGAAATCATTTTTGTTAGGTGTTGCGTATATATTTGTTGTACTTGGGTCAAACTGATGGTTTAAGCATTGCACAAACGTGTTTGTTTTCGCAAATCTGACAGATGCTTTAATAACATTGTCCAATTTGAAGTTGTTCACTGATTAATGCTTTGTTATGAGGTTGGGTTCTCCGTGCTGTTTGTTGTCATTACTTTCCCACCTTGTTTATTCTGCTCATTCAAATATTCATCAGTGCTGCTGGAAATGATCTGTTTCAGACAAGTTATTGTTTTAGTAGTGGAAACAATTGAATGTTTGTTGCGCATCTCAAATGTCTAAACAAAACCGATACTTCTACAAAGATTATTTTGGAGATCATTCAGAAAAAGGTGCCGTGGTGCTGAGTTATCACAAAGCAGTCATACTCTGCGCTTTGATTCATTCAACACTCATTTTTGGATATGTATCCAATCAAGCGCACCTCTTCATTCACCATTCAGTATGAATGAAGTTCACTAAACTGCAAATGATTTGTTTTTTCTTTTGTTGTGTTAGCCGAGGATACAGCTGGTAACATGACGGAGTATTACATTGAAGAGCGGTTTGAAATAGACACAGTAACATAAATTGGCCCTACAGTAGTTTCATGTGTTGATTAGAAGTAATGGACTATATTAAAGCAGAGACCTGGATCTAGGTGACATCCGACAAATTACCCTTGTAAAGATCTTAACACGCCAAAGTACTGCTGCTGCATTATAATGTACACTGTGAGATGTGGCTGTAATATTTTAAAAAAGTGACACTCACACAGGGACTATAAGTAGGCCTTAATGTAAAGGGTGACCTTTATAGCCAGGTTTTCTATTTCTACTAGAAAAAAACGAATCCTACCTCCATTTAAAAGGGTTGAATTAGTGCAGCATTTAATCAGCATCATGATTCATGAAAAATATCACATAAAGTATAAAAGTGTTTTTGCTGTCATTTTACTGTAGTTTATCTTGAATTCATGTGTATTATGATATCGCTCCAAACATCTTCCTTTCATACAACCTGCGCTCTCCACTTTTACTTTATAGCTAATTCTGGAATACAAGTTGGAGTTAAATCAGACTGTTTCATTACTAATAGCCCATTTAATTTCAGTGAAATAGACACCCAAAAGGGAGTAGGCAAATCTCTCCTTGCCTCAGTCTGGATTGCCTATTATTTTATTTAAACAAGAGGATATTGGCCAAAAAATAAATAAAATGAAATAAAGATATAGCCTTGGGATAGGCAACACTGCAATATCACTTGTTTTTGTTTCACTTCCAACTCTTATTTTAAGATTTTTGTTATTCACACCCCGTCTGTGTCCTATAACCCATCTCTTCAAGTGCAGGTTTGATGGAGTAACACCTAACTTACTTATCTCTCAATTGAGTCTATCCACTTTCAAAATACAATTTCTTATCTACATTGCATCTTTAATCAACCCTAAAAGAAATCCCCACAGATGGCCAGTTTTTAAGTGACTGACTATAATCCTCAGAATTGATGAAAACACTTATGTGCTACGTGAGGAGATAAAGCACCAATTTTAAATTGATTTTAAATCTTCATTTAAAAAAAAAAAAAAAAAATTGTATCATGAATATCGTGAATGTTTTCATTTACATGTTTGTTTCCAAGCAGCACTCAAGAGTGTCTTGAGAAACAAATCATTCATGGGAAGCTAATTGCTGTTGTATTGCTTGAATGAAAAGGCTTTCAGCTTCAAATATGTGGGTAGAAAACAGTTAATGAATTTAGATTTGCTGCGTGTTTACTTGTTGTTGTTGGGCAAATATGGTGGTCCAGTAAACTGAACTTTCACCTGGCCATGAATTACTGAAATCAGATTTGAACAGCCTTGTTGATACCCATCCATCATTGGAGTGTGTTGTTTGAACGGACTGGGTAAAGCAGTGCCACACCACACTGCATGATGCTCTCAATGGGCAGAAATGTGTTTTTCAGGCTTGGTTCAGTGCCAGTATGCCATACTAGGGTTTGGTGAGATTTAATTCTCGCATGATCTCACAATTTCGGTAATCCAACTGCCCCGCAAGGTAATGTGATTTGGACAGACTTAAGTTGTAAATACAGAGCAGGAGGAGCGGAGGCATCTCAAGCAACCAACCTAAGATGAGGAAAAACTCTGGTTTAAAACCACAGTGTGCAAATGTCTGGAAATCATTTATTTCCAGACATTTGCACACTGTGGTTTATTTTGCCAGTGTTTTGTCAGCTTTATGAAATGAAAGATGAGCAAATTCTGCAGGAAAAGTCAAGTCTTTTTTGTTTTTTTGCTATACACTAAAATACAAAATTGTATGTTTTTATATGGTGCACTAACTGAAGTCAGGCTGGTATTTATTTGCACCTGTTAACCTTTAAAACCGTAACACTTGAAATGATTGTTTCCAGGAACCTTTAAGCTTCCATTTTTAAAGAATTTTAGTTTTTAACTCAAATGTTGTCTAATGTGAGGCAGTTGTTTTTGTTAGTATGGGATTTCCAAATAATAGAAGAAAATAATCCAATGTGAGGAGTATGGTTATTTTAAATCATTTCTTAATTAAATTTACAGAACAATTATTGTATCCTGATATACAGTATATACCGGTATTAAAATTACATATAGGCCGCCCACCACTAAGTCATAACCATCGAGGTGAATGTTTGGCGCTGTATCTGATGATATTCTCATACTAACTGCGAACACTGACACTTACTCACTAACAGTGTAACTGAGTTCATAACCTGCTTCAGTGGGAAAAAAAACATCTCAGCTAAGGTTATTAGAAATATTCAGCAGAAAACACACAATTAAGACATGTTATTGATATACCACGTTGTATTTTGTTGACTTTTTCTACTAATATGTGTCTATGGTGTTATCTTTTCCAAACACGGCATCACTATTCACTGGCAGTATAATGATATTTAGATGACTACTACAGGAATCTTTCAATTATTTAAATTCCCCCACAGACATGTTGAGAGGAAGATTTACAATGCAAAGCACTGTGGGAGTGATGAGCTTTGACCTTGAATAAATGAAGGAAGAATTCCATTAGGTCTGGTTTATAATGTAGTTGGAAAACAAAGCATTCAAAAATGTTTTGCATTGTAATGGGTGGGTGGACAAGGGGAGAATGGCAATTTGTGTTTCCAATTGAATTAACAACCTAATCCCTCTTAATGATTTCATTGGGCATATGTTATCAATGTCATGAAACATTTAGATTTACCTTGTATAACACGGCCAAATTTTAAGAACATTTTGTACCACTAGCTGAAATTCAAAATAGCCACTTGAACATGTAAGTTATCAAAGAAGTTAGCTCTCTAGCACCCTGTCAGTTCTTCGGGTCAGGGCAAGTTGTTTCAATATTTAAAACCTACTGTTTCCAGGCTATCTTTTTGGAATATCGTGGTCTTTAGATGACTATATTCCTCAACTAACAGATTCTTATGATAAGCTCACTCTTCAGAAAGATATTTAACACAATCTCTTTGGTGAGGAGTAAAAATCTAACTTTCAGTTTGAAGTGAGAGTTCAAATCTTGTCCTAAAATCTCACAAAAGCCATCCCATTCCCATCCCTACTATAACTGTAAGCCTGAAATCCAGGCTAAAGCTTTCTTCTATTTAAAGATCATATTAGGATTAACCAGATTTTTTAATGTTTACATTTTGTCACCACATCAACAGTAACCTGCCTAAATAGTCTAATTGAATTTACTAGGAATTATACAGATTTATATTTTTAAAATGGTATTTAAGCTGAAATCGCTGTGTTCTTGTCAACAAAATAACCTTTATCAATATGTATTCATTGACTTGCTGTGTCTCTGAAAGACCACACGAGTAGCCTATGACTAACACTGTATCTAAATGGCACCTCGGTCGATGGTAGACTACAGCAAGTGAACAAGAGGTTGATTATCATAATCTGAAAGTGTGGATGTAGCGCTCCATTCTTAGGCCTTGACAGGTCATGACACGTCCCTCCGGGCTCCATTTCTGTCCATTTCTGTCCATTTCTTAGAGAGTGTGTAAAATCAGTATTCATCATCGCATTTTGCTGAAGCTCAGTCTTTAAGATGCGAGTTGTCTTTCATCTTATCATTCAGATGACAGCAGGTGCCAACGGGATGAAACATGGCTACAGTTGAGATGAGGCTAACTGACACAATGTGACTTCTGGATCTACATATTGGATATTTATGTTTTTAGGCAGAGTTACTCAACACTAGAAGCTCATTTACCCTCTAAACTAACTTCAACATTTCTGAAAGAAAGACCCAGCAGGGTCCCCCTACTACATATGTATCAAATTTACTTGCACATTAAACTTGAGCTACAACAATGTGTAGGGCAGCTTGAAGTAACATGTAAAGACAAACATTTTTATGGTGAATACAATAGTAAGCTGGTAAAATAATAATAAGTAGCCATAGCTAACTCGTTCACCATTATGGATAGGTGGTGTAGGTACACTACTACTACTAGGGTTGGGTTTTTATTTATGATTAGGCCTATTTATCTTTAGTATTAGCATTTTGGATTAATTTAATGTGTATTTTCAGACATATTTTTATTTATTTTTTAAAACATTATCAAACGATAATTTGGCGGCCCCCCTGCAAAAATAATGTCTCTGAGGACCCCCTGTTGAAGACCCATGCTCCAAACCAATGTATGCAAGAGCCAGACGATATTGTCTTATTACAGAGGCTGTATGTCAGCGTTGTTGTATATGTTCCCTGATTTGTACAAATAGAGTCCATAGACTAACATCATTTCATAATTTCGTAGTTTGCAGAGCAGGTAATTTCGTTGACAACACTCAGTGGCAGATGAGTTGGCAGAGTAAAATATCACAGTTCAGCAGATGGTGATGTCAATTCTGTAATACCTATAATATAATAAACTATAAGAAACCCCGTGAAACATATATTTTGGAGATCCTTGAAAATAACAAATCAGTTTATGAATATAAGCCTGTAGATCCTTCTCACAGAGGACACACGGACGTATCAAACACAGGTGTATCTAATAACATTAATAAATGCATAGCTTCATTGTGTTTAAGTGTAGCTGTGCCAGAACTGCTGACCCTACACAGAATGGAGACATCATTAAAGCCACATTAATAGATTATGTTTTTTACTTGGGGGCAGGGGATCAAACTGAAAACACAATACTGACATATAATGACTAACCTGAAACTGCAGAGTCAATGATATATATCTGCAGTTATCATATGCATTGCCCCTTTATTATCACACAAAGTCTTGTGATCCATTATAAGAATGTTGATTAGAAAAGCTTTAAAGTTTTTCGTGAGGCAAATGCTTTTCCTGCTATGTCTACTATGGAAAAGGTCTATGTATTGTTGTTTAGACATTTGTACTCCAAAATCCAGCATCAGTCGGGGTCTAATCGATGCATATGCTCGAACCTTTGTTTACAGACCGATATCTTCTTATCAAGTGTACACAGACATGGGCAGACACAACACAGAGGCGTGCCTGCAGTCAGAAGCATGGCAGCTGACACATCAAGCCTTATGTACACATCCATAGATACACAGTGAGAGCATGTAACAACACTTCACAAAGCTACTTCCCATGAAATGGCATTTGCAGCAGTAAAACGTCAAATCCGCAAACTGCTCCGGCAGCCACTGCGTGAACCCACTGTAGTCGAGTGGGTGTGTGGGCTGACTTTATGGAACAAATCTATCCTCAGAATTTAGCTGGTGGGAACAAGCAGTCTTTAAATCTGCATCATTAAGCTGATCAGTTTTAGTAAAGAAAAATGTTTTTATCCACGCTCTGTACTACCAGCTGCTCTGTAACAATAGTCGATACTGTATGTGCACAAAGTGAAGGGAAGCAAAATCTGAGAGTGTCAGGAAGGAACGAGACGCTCCGCTGAATAATGTTTCATGAGTTTTTCAGGAGGTGATGAGTTGTGAGAACTTAGCAGAGTGTAGCAGACGTACTCTGTAAACTCAGGAACAAAGGAAGATGGGAAAGCAGGAGAGCATATCCAGAAAGTAAGATTACTTTTAAATATATACAACAAATACAGCTAAGGTGTGATCCATTTTTATGGAGGTTATATATGTCGTGTGTCCGTACTATTCTTGGGAACGTAATATCTCAGGAACGCTGTAGGGAATTTATTCACATTTGGCACAAACATCCACTCGGATTCAAGGATGGATTGATTTAGAAGATGGTGGTCAAAGGTCAAGGTCACTGTAACTTAACAACTAACTCAAGACTTCATACGCTAATTATGACAATTTCACACAAACGTCTAATAGGATCAAATGATAAAGTGGTGACATTTTGTGCAGACATGGATGTAGACTGCAACTTGACTGGTTGGTAGAGACACAAGGTGGTAATTCTACTTTAAATTAAAAGTCTGTGGCGATTTTCTATATTTTCCATAGCCGACAAAAGCGTCGTTGTCCTTGTTCTGACAGTAGTTTAAGAGATTTAAACCATCTACTCGGTTAAAGAGATATTTGACTAACTCAGTGGTGCAGGTATTTAGAGTTATTTATTTTACAGGCAGTCAGGACTAAGTACTTAATTATACGCGCTAATTGTACAAAATTAGTCATTAAAGAGACTTCTTTAGTCAAATAGACATATTTTGTCCAACAAGCCTTGTGAGTGATCCTGTCAGCTTATATACACACATTTGCATGTCCACATTAATGCTGATATAGTCCTAATTAACAGCATGTATAAGCAACAGTGGGTCCTCAGTCTTTTAAATTACAGATGCTTTAAGTTACTGTTACTGTTTACAACCTTACCTGTAACACTTGGGTCTCTATTACTCAGAGTAGTGCATGATTAAAAAAAAAAGAGCTTTAGTCCCATTTTTCTCTGCCATCGTTTTTCAGTTTTAAATAACATCTAAAAATAAATGAAGTCAGTGAGAAAAAAAAAAGCATCATTACATTCGAGGTAGTAACTTTTAGTTCAGTAGCTGAATTTTGCTACGCAAGTATACAATGTATAGTATACCCTCCTCTGGGTAAAGTTGTTTACTGATTATCTACCGGAAAATAGCCAGAGAATTGTATCATTGTCCGTCTCACGGAGCAAAGCTGCAGCCAATGACGTTAGCGTTTCTTATATGACGTTAACTCCTCATGGGAGACTTTTGTTCCCTGACTTTAGCCTTCAAGGTAAATGCTTCCTTTTGGATAGTATACCACCCTGGGGAGAAGCACAGTCGTTAGGATAAACTTAAGGAACAAAAGTCACTTCCCCTGCTGTCCGTCCCTGAAACGCAAGCTTCATGGAAGACTGTAAAATGTATCATAAAGGTTAAACACATGCACGACTACAGCACTGACTTTAGGTGGAATAATCCTGGGGACTTTCAACCAGACTGAAGCAAGCCTAAAAAGTAACACAGCACTGTTGCAACAACGGAGTACAGAAGAAATTAGATGTCTTAAGTGTAATTACTTTTATGGTTAGTTTTGTCATAATCACTGAATAATTATCTTTTTATCTTGACCTAACAAGCTTGTTGGTTAAACGTATTGTGCGGCATGGTGTCCCTTCTTATTCACACCGTGTATTTAATGGAGACATAAAACAGCAAATCTACATTAAACAACAATTACTGGAGACTGACAAGCTGTTTGATAGTTAAAGTTATAAGAAAGACACTTCTTATGTTATAACCAACATCCGCAGTAACGGCTCCGCAATATGACACATATTTGACTTTCAGTGTCATCTCAGAAAGGCTGAAGCTGTCCATCTTGACTGCAGTTTGTGTCATTTCCTCCAGCCTGAACTGACGACTCTCGTCTGCATTCTGGTCAGGGTGTCTCGAATGAGCCTAATCTCTGCCCAAGATTGCCTTGTGTCACCGCTCACATTTGACATCATTAGATAACAACATTAGTTCTTACAGCCTACTGCTGCTGCAACCAAACACGTCTGCTGTAATGTCCCTACAATATCCCTAAAGGTACCGATACTGAAGTAAACAAAGTTAGTTTCTAGTGGTTTTAGATTACACAAGAAGCAATCCCTGACAGGATTTGTCATATGACACTACATGGCAGTCTTTGGCTTTTCAACCTAGTGACCGTGAAACGATTAATTATGTAGAGGTTGTTGTGATAACAAGAAAACAAGCTTATTCTATTTCTTTCAGAACAAAATGATACACATAATAATTACAGCCATGGCCTTCTGCACTCCTCTGTATAGTGTTGTTGCTGTGACAGGTGTCACTTGTTTCAGACCTTGGTCAGAAATAGAGGTGCTTACAACATTCATAAAAAGTCAAACTCATGAGGTACAACACAGGAGAGAACCTCATATATAAAGGGCATTGTTAGAATTGTCCAGAGCCAATTTGTAATTTATTACATTTTTTTGTTTTAAATTGATTTGTTTATTGTTAGCCATTTTTCTACTGGTCCGCCAGATGCAGGCGTCCGGTGCTTTGGTCAAGGGCACAGTGCCCAGGAGGTGAACTGAAGTACCGATCCATACTTGGTCTATTTGAGGACTTAAACAGGTTTACAAGCCAAGTTCCTACAGACAGGAGCGATGCCGCCCCGCCCCCATTTAGCACCATTTAAGCACAGTAAACATACAACAGAATAGTGACAGTGAACCTATAGTACAAATAAACATATTTCCATAAGGGCTTGACAATAAATCAATATTATCATTCTACAACTTTCAGTGGAATTATATTGTGATATTATGATTAAACCGTTGCCATTTTCCAGTTTTTTGGTGGGGATTTTTTTTTGTTTTCTGCAACAGTTGTAAGGATATTGTGTATTGCTTGTTGTGTCCAGAATACCCCTGTGAGGACACTGGTCAGTGTTTGAAACTTATACTTCTGCCTCTTCAGACGAACACAAAGCTAATTTTAGAGGCAGCGTGAATGCATACTGAGCTAATGGGAATGCGTGATTAGATTTGAATTTGCCCAAAAACGGAAAATGTGTCTCTGATGATAATTAGGGATTTTCAAACATCAAGAGAGAATTTAAAAATGAAATGCCACAAGAATTAAAGTAACATTTGTTTCTCAGGTGTCGGGGCTTCTTTACATGTTGAAGCTCACGTCGTCAGAACTGCAGTTTGAAACTAGAAGTACGTACTCACTCAATTCTCCTGAGACTGAGAATGTTTGATCAGTGAGACCTCAGGTTAAGTAATGTCAATAGACGAAATTATTTGTAGAACTATGATATGCTGTTGTGGCAAACTCATTTATGCTGTAAGAAAAGGTTAATTTAGTTTAAGTTACATTCATGAATTTCAAGTATAGAAAAACAGATAAACTGAAGATGATGTTGCTTTTGCAAAACAAGCACTTCCATATTTTCTTGGTGTTGCTTGGGCACAATGAGCATTTGCACCTTGTATTTGCATGAGTGCCTTTTCCATTAAACTACAACAACACAACGAGGAAGCTCAAATTAATATGTCTGAATAAATCGATTGTGCCTCCTACACGTTCAGAATATTTCTTGCCCAGAGCTTTGGAAACAGCCGGCTCCTTTTTAGTTCCTTACATTTTAGTTCATCGAACCACTAATCACACAGACAGAATTGTGCTAGAAATCATTTCACCTGTCATTACCTTGATTGTGACCTGCGTCGTACCATCACAAATAGAGCTGCAGTGCTCGACTCATTTACATTCATGGGCCGTGGTGGTTTGTTTATCTTCACCAAGACCGGATTACTTACATGAAGGCCAAATTGTCAATATGTCCCTCTGTATTGTACAGGCGGAGTGTATGACCGAGGGTAACACTGCTCTAGTTTGTTTATGGGAAACAAAATGTTTCCTCTCACACATCTCCTGTAGGAATAATAAATACATAAGAATAACAGCATTTCTTCACTTCCCAAAAAGATTTAGCAAATATTTTACCCTAATGCCTAAAAAATGTTTCTCTGCTGTGCTTCTGCTCTGATATGAGATAGCTTTGCACTCTTGAAATACTGTTCTTAATAAAATTAATCTAAACGAGATTGTCGTGTGCCTCTGACCTTAACACTGGATCCTTTTCTTTTTTTTTTTTTTTTCATTAAACCCACTTAGTTTGGTACAAAATGTGCTCTGTCATGATTTGTCCTTTTTCATTTGTCCTTTTAACAACCATGGCAAATTATACAATTATGCTTAAAAACCCTTTTAATTTGAGGCGGCTAATTCTAAATAGAGAATATCCACACCAGGGTTTTACATGGGTAGCAGTGTTGTGTGCTTTTCTTCTTCTTTCTTAATACAACTTGTGTGTTAACATATTGTATAGCATCATTGGTGCTGACGTTCACAGTGTCAGATGAAATATGTTGAGTAGGCCTTATACATAGTGGCTCAATGGCCCTCAACCAGTAGCAGACCACTCCAGCATTCCTCAGCCTCATCTGTGTGTATCTGAGCTGTCGAATTGTTGTTTGGTACATTAATGGGAGGAGTGATTATTTTAAGTGGCATGCTGTTGTCCAGCAACATGTGCAACCAGGGCTTTATGTGCGTGAGATATTGGACGTTGAATGAGGGGATTCCACCAGTTGTTTCATGGTTAGCGTTGTCGCTCCTCTTTAAAACCTAAAGAGATCTGAAACTAAAGATTGTTTTCATTATTAACTCATGTTTCAAGTATTTTCTTCATTCACATGTGTCAATAATTCAATGTGTTCAATGATTGTTTTATATAAAATGGAAGTTGACGCACTTATTGCTTTATTTTTTCCCCATTTAAAATCCAAAGGTATTCATTTTAATGTCAAAGAAAACTAAGAAAACCAGTAAGTATTCACATTTGATTTTTTGGTGTTTTTTCCTTAAAAACGCCTTAAAAGATGAGTTGATTATCAGAATTGTTGCAGATACATTTTCTGTGACTGTGAATTATTATTCCTGCTTTCAGCATGCTCTTTATGAAATATATTATTTCATGATTCAACAACCCGTTTTTTTAATAATTTTTTTTCTCTCCATCCTGGTAACTCCAAGATTTCAAAGGATGTAGCCAAAGGGAACGTTGCTGCAGTGACAAGGGAGTACAGTGTCTGCCCCTTTGAAAACTCATTGGATCATAATCATTTTTGTCACCCTATTCTGGGTCCAGCTATGGTATTATTACTCACCAGTTAAACAACTGATTTTGCAGACCATCAAATAGACCATCAAATCTACTGCAATGCTTGAAACTATTAAATATCTGAAATTTAAATTGCTAATAGAATTACATAGGACGGCTGAGGCTCAAACGATTAATTTGTGCGACTGATTATGTCGTTTTCATGACATGCTAGCTACAAATGAATAAAAAACAATTAAATTATCTTTCTCATGCTTTACAATGACTACAGTGCCATTTGCAATCCTGTACCAATCTATTCACATGGATGAAAACTAAATATTTAAAGCCTGTTTTAGGCATGTGATTACCTGCTTTTGTTGAACCTTAAGTATTTGATCATTAGCAGGTTGATAGATCAAAGCTTCAAATGATTAGTCGTTAATGATTAATCTGTGCTCTCATTTCAGTGTGAACTGAAATGAAATCTAGCCCCTTGCCACTTCGGGCCAGTCTGTTGCCATGGCAGTCGTCTGTGAGGCATGCTCCTATACTGTTATCATGAATTGCATTACTCTACGCTCAGCAGAATTACCCGACTCATCTAACCAGCTCTTAAGGTGCAACAGCACTCTTCCTGTGGTTAACACGGGATGTAATTCAAACTTCAACCCTATTGTTTTCCCTCTGCATTTGTTCCAGAGTACTTCTGTGTGCACAGCACAGTGGATCACCAACATTTGACCGTGGCGTATTGACATCAAAATGACATCTCATTGCCCTGCTGATCAATATGTTGGATCGGTGAACATATAGGACACACTAAAGGAGGCACTCTCAACAGAATCAATATGTGAGCGTGAGCACAATGAGATTTTTCCCTCTGAATGTTCTAAGAGAAAAGACTTCATTCTAATTCACGTAAAGGTATGTGTCCTGATATTGGTATTTAAATATTATAAAATCTGACGGTCATCTTAAATGGTAATTCCACTCAAAGAATATGTGTTAAAGGTTCAATGTGTAAGACATGCCATAATTTAAACTTAAAACATTAAAACGATTAACTATCATTATCAGCAGAATGTGAAGAGGTAACAGTGTTGACGTTGTGTCAAAGACGTCTATGTGTTGTGTTGCAGAGATATCTACTGGAGTTAGCAGCTAACTGACTAGCACCGCTCCGTCCTGTCTGTAATACCACTTGTTCCTCTAGAGGTGATAGTGAGTCACTGTAGCTCCAGTCTGCCTCAGTACAGAGGGAGAAGAAGTACAGCTGCCTGACTCTCCTGTAAATATTACAGACATGTTCCGTGTCTGTTTTATAGTTTGTTTATTGGATTACATTCAAAGTGACGAGAAAACCACCCGCACCACCTCGCCTCGTCCTCACAGCTGCCAGGAGGCTGTTTACCTGAGCGTACAGCTGTCGGCAGCTGCGGGAAACGTCTGCGACCTCTCTCCTCCCCCAGCAGGCTGCTCTCCTGGCTGCGCCGCCACCGACGATTATGCGGGTCGTTTTCTAGTTCCTGCCATTTTAGATTTAGTCCAATAAATAAACTAATGTAATGTTACACGGACTACAGCCCCGGTTAACATTATAAGATAGCAGTGTTTTTTGACCGGCTATTAACCAGAAGTAAATGCAATACACAATATAGAGAATAAATTAGAATACAATAAACATGCCAAACTACTAGAACTAAAATATAAACATTAGAAATCGTATGGACCCAGTTTAGAGGTGAAATACTGCCCCCTATTTCTATGAAGCAGGTGGCTCTGAACTACACATTGAACCTTTAAATAATGTGTAATGTTTACTCAATATTCAAATGTCACAGTTATTGCCCTGGAGAAGACTGAATTGAAACACTAAGCCCATTTATTAAAGGCTTTTTAATTTTTGCAAAGCAGTGTGCCTTGGTATTTTTTGGTTATGACCTATTGATCACAAAGCTAAGTACAAGTCTAATCTCTCTCTTTTTTGGTCTCTTGATATGTCCTGGGATAGAAAGAGCGCCTATTTTTTGATACCTGCATTCGTGAAAAAGCAATCCGGACATTTGTTCTATAGATGGCACAGTAATTAATTGCGTAATTCATACATTATATATGTTGATAATTAATTCAGTCATTTAAAAAGAGCACTTCTGTTTGTGGAAGTACATTTACCTCACTCAGTATTACTCAAGGATGATGAACATTTTTACACATCGGAGTAATTGAAGTTAAACATTGTCTGGAGTTTACACTGGAGGTAGTTAGCTGCAATTTCCATTTCCATGTAGTTTGTAGTTTCCAGTTAGCTGCTTCTTCACTCTCCACACTACCTTGCACAAACTCTTGTGTAAAACGGGCTTGGGTTGGGCCCTCTGTAGTGACTGTACGTTTACATTCCTTACAGCTAGTAGTATAACAACACAGACTATTACTGTATAAGGCTTCCTGTGTACACTTATTTGGTGATTGATCCACAGCTGTAACACTTTCCCATTCTTTAGTCTTTCAGGTCTTCCTTTTTTGTTTTCAGGGAGAGGTTTGTTATAACTATGTACTCCCCTGAGACTCATTATGGCCGTGGAACTGTAGGATATAAAATAATGGTTTCAGTGGGGACATGAGTCTCAACAGTAGCACATTTTTTTTATGTAAAGCCTTCACTCGTGTGTGTGTGTGTGTGTGTGTGTGTGTGTGTGTGTGTGTCTCTTGTGCAGGTGCTGGCGACACTGAAATGGCAATTTGTGTGTTCACTGTCACACCCTTCAAAAGTGCTAAATTACAGTTGTCATGGATATCAAAATGTGAATCGAGTTCATAGTTCGACATAATTATAAATTACAATGGCTCCCATTTATTAATGGATTTGATTTGAAGCAAACATGCCACCTGTGGGTTTTAATGCAGGGCAGTCTAAAGTGGGCAATGTGTTATTGCGGCGTACAGGCAGAAATGCACTGTAGGAGTTGTGAATGTGCTCTCTCAGCTTGCACTCAGTGTAATCAGACAGTGTCTGTATCACCACCACGCCAATCTTTAGATTTGCAGTGGTTTCAACAATAACACAATAAATGGGGGGCCAAAGCTCCCACTAAGTGAGCAGGAGGGGTTATTGGGAGGACATTGACAGAACTGCAAACCTGCAAGAGATAGTGAAACACAATCTCACAGTTAGCACAGCACTGAATTATAGCACTGTATTGTTATCTGTAATTGTAATGACCTTACCTGAAATGTGTTGTTCTGATACGTGCGAGGAGGAGTGGTGAGTCATCTAGTTTGCATTTTCTGTAACTGTGCTTATCTCAAAGTGTCTCTATTCTGCAGCACAGTTCGTACCTTGCTGTCTCCTGTCTCTGTCTCGGCCTCTGCATCTGCGGATTAGTAAACCTTTGCTGCTGCTGCTGATTCATACTTTGCCCAATGCAACGCAGTCCACAGCTCAGACTATCTGGATCAGAAAATGTTGAATTACTGTTACGATGTCACCTAAACAAGCAGAACAAAGGCATATTATTTGACACGCGTGTATACTTAATATGTTGTATGCAGACCTTAAAAATCTGTGTTTGTTTTTAGTTGTTGTATGAGTTTTGGCTCAAATAGACCCCCAACAGTTCCTTTGGCTGTACATGTCTATGCTTTGAATAGCTTTGTTTTCAAAATTTCCGACATAAAAGAACAGTTATTTTAGTGATTACTGTGTGCCTTGGAATACAGTAATTACAAAAATAATGAGCATTGCACTTACAATGTCCTCTTTGCATTTAACAAATGCATCAGTCAGATAATTTATGTACCCCGGAAAGCCAAGGGAATCTCTCTTTCTCTCTTACTCTGTCCTCATCCCCTCTTTGTTTCATCTCCAGCTTCCTCTCTGTCTCTGCCTCTCTCTCATATCTACCGATAAAGTCTATTAGTAGTCTCTATGCATGACAGCCACGGGGGAACGTTGCTTTTTGAAGACACTTCGCACTGAACACTTAAAACAGTAATTGTTATTAAGAAACTGCTGCTTTGGTAGCTGAACTAGTTTTCCCTAATGGCTGGTTTTAGGCTACATGTTCCCCGGATGTAGTCCCTTGATAATGCTGCGATTGCAGAGATTCTTTTGAAATCCCTGTTTCACTGTTTACTCTACAAGCAAAATGCCATATGGTAACTGTGAGGTCCAGTCAAGATCATGTAAAGATGTTCTTGCACAGACATTAGAGTCTCCATACGTCACTGTGGCGCCTCTACTCGGAGCCGAAGGAGATGTGTTTCTCCTCAGTGGGTCGTGGGAAGGCTCTCTGCAGACAAGTCAATGTCTCACTCACTCTGCTTAGTCAGGCCTAACACGCCCGAGGCAGATCACTCTCTGACTGCATATAAATTAAAGCAGATAGCCTTGTCCATGCTTTATTATCTGCTGCTGCTGAGTGCTGTTTCAAACTTCTCACTGAGAGGTGGTGCTTATTTCACAGAGGCTAATGACGGGAGCGTCGACCTCATTCGCATGCTTCAAGCTGAGGATGAGTAACGACCATCGTCATGAATTTATGGGAAGCGCTGCAAATGAATGATCAGTGATTCATTGGCATTCTGTTTTTGCCACGCTCTTATTACCATTCCAAAGCAACACCATTGTTTACAATCGCTCCATAAGGTGTGTGTGTGTGTGTGTGTGTGTGTGTGTGTGTGTGTGTGTGTGTG
>CALSCE010009779.1:9801514-9811673 GCA_943593645.1 Bovichtus variegatus
GTGTGTGTGTGTGTGTGTGTGTGTGTGTGTGTGTGTGTGTGTGTGTGGATCTTGGTCACAATTCTTTAAAAGAACAAATCTGAGGGATCTGTGTCATTATGTTTGAAAAAAAAAAAAATGCTATTGCTCGTCACATTTTTCAAACTCTCATATATCGATATCAGTGTTGGCCTCAAAGAACCACAATGTCGCTAGTGATGTAGTCCCTGAAATACTGAGCCAGCTCAATAAAATGCGTCACTTTCCAAATAGACTTTGCTGTGTTCATCCAGATCATGCTTTTACATTCCTCTCAACTCTCAACAGCAGTTGCTTTTGAAGCAAGTGTTTTGTAACCTCTGTGTGTTCTGCAACAGCAATGTCTTATCTGCTCAATACATTTTTTGAGACTGTGTCTGGGTTTCCTAATCTAAATTGCTAGTGGCGAACCTAATACAAGGGTTTAAGATGCAGAATAGAAAATCAGCCTTGGCTCTTTCATTATCCTAATGAACTCATTATGGGTCTGATAATTGTCCTCAGTTGGCACCACTGATTGGAAGCTGTTGCCAAGTGATATTTCACCATAAGTTTATTTTCTTTATTTCAGTGTGAGTTAATATAAGAAACACTCTAACCACATACTGTAACTACACAGGCATAGTTATTGGCACAGTAATTCCTATTTTCTATCTAATTGCCATGTTGTCCTTGTAGATGCGGCTGTTGCTGTAATAACAGTTTCATAAGGGTTGATTTCATCTGTTAAATCATCTTCCCTTCTCTTACACATGAATTATTAAAACAGTAAACAAGAAGGAAAGATTAAAAAAAAAAAAAAAAAAAACGTCAAACTAGAGAAAGAGAACATGTGACAAGATTAGCTAGATCCATGAGAATCTGCCCACATGAAGTTTGGGAACAACAGTTGTGCTCGTGATTTAAATTGGGGGTTTTTCCATACATACCACACATGGAAGGGTTAAGAGTGCTTCACTTTGCTTTGGACAGACTTCTGACTGCTGAATGAATTCTCAAAGGAAATAAAAAAAAATCTCCACTAGCTTTGAAAAAAAGTTTCTGTGATTGTCTATTGAAGAGAAACAGAGGGAAAAGTGTTGCAGGCAGATAGTGATTGGCTACAGATTGTTATGCCGTATTACTCATTGAATCTCATTTGAGACCTATGTTGTTGTTTTTTACTTATTATCAGAGGCATTTCAGCTTGAGTCAGTTTCTTAGACTGCTGTTCCTCCTAATTTGCCAGGTTAGGTCTGTCCTCATTCAGGCTTGTCGCAGACTATCTTTCCTCCTGTCCTTTTTAAAGAGGATTTCACTCATGCCTTCTACCTCCTTCACTCCCACACCCAATCTCATTTACCAGGCCAATTTCCTCTCTCGTCTGCAAACCAGAGCCAATGTGAAAAATGCCATGTTCTTGTCTAGTGAGAATGTGAAGGCCCGTTCTCTGACATGTTTGTCACATGAAGGCAGCTCCTGGCCCGACACCAAAACATCACTGTGAACACTGCATGTGATAATAGTACCAGCATATGAATTCTGGCTTCATTCTAAAAAATATAATATACATTTCAGTACCGTATGTTTAATTGTAGTCTGTAATATGCTTTATTGCTGTAACATCTTTGATACTCTTCCTTCACTGCTGCAGTGTTTCTGCACTGCATTTCCTCAATTAGTGTCACCAATAATGTCATGTGTTTTATTCTGTTTCCTGCTCTGTATAGACATGGTGGTTATTGCTGTTCATACTAAGTTCTGAATAATTCTTATTATGTAGCCTAATCCAAACATTTGCTGCTAGTAGTGTAACGTATATCACATGCTGTACCTACCTTTTTAGAAGACTCGTGTATAGAGTGACTCTATGACTCTTATAGTGTGCAGGGACATTAACAGGGAATATATTTTCCTAAAATAATTGTTTTGAGAAATGTTATTAAAATCATGGCCATTTAAAATAGACAATTATTACAAAGTCTTGCTGGAACTCAAATATTACAGAAGAGAACTTCATAATTCTGAAGTTCAGTTTCTCCCTTCCAGACTTGGTGAAAGTCCCACACGCCACAGGCATGTTCTGGCAGAAGGGTGTTCGGCTTGTACCAGGGGGTGAGAAACGGCTCACTCAGCCAGCAGGATAACATTCTCCTCCCCTCCAGTCTCACAAAACCACCTCCTGCCAAGAGCCTCCTACTGTACTGCCACCTGGTCTTCAGTTGTAAATCTAATCCCAGCCAGAGACCCATCCATACGGCAGCCAGGCTTCCTTATGAAGCTGTAGTCCCACCATCAGACCTCCGCAAGGACCCTGGCAACAACTTGTATGAATATGCAAGCGTCAGTGCCAAGTGTTTTAGCTAATCTTCTTTGTTTAGGTGTGATTGAATTACAGGATTGAATAAGCAGAGAATTAATTGTTGACTTTTTAATAGCACCAACACAAAGGTGTTGTGCCAATTTAGGAAGTCATTGATGGAGAGCATTGTTCTTATCAATGAGACAACTTTTTAAACCAAAAGATCTGTTTCATAATTCTATAATCCTAGAGCCAGGAGTTAAAAATTAAAGAAGTATAAGAAGGGACATTTGTGTTGATATAACAACCTTCTGTGGTTTCCAGAAATGGTTGGTTTTATTAAACTAGGCAAAGGCATTTAAGCCAATTGCATGCTTTTGATACAGGAGGCCAGAGCCACACAGGGACCCAGACATTTAGTTATTCAGTATGAGGAGGGTTGAGGCTGACCTTTTTAAATGGAATTTTCCCTAAGAGCAGTCGCCAGTGACCAAATTTAAGTCTTCAATCTTGTAGATGTAAACTCTGACATTCAGAACCCCTTATGTTTATCTCATTGATTCAGCAAACGTCGAGCACCAAGACGTTGCAAGCAAATTCCCTGCTCTCCTCCCCTCCGCCCGCCATTTTTTGCCTCCTTTTTAGGGTTATACGAATGGTGAATACAAATTGCATGTGATATTTAAACAGCCCTAACATTTGCCTAAATCAAACAGTCATTGCCCAAAGCAGGTTGCCCTTCAACGGCAGCATGTTAAAAGCGTTCTCTTGATTAGTGTAATTTGCCCTGCTGTCTTTAGTGAGAATGCAGCACATTAGCCGTATGCTTAGAGGTGACAAGGCTGCTGTCAGAGGCCCCCTCACAAACTCCTGTCCTGCCAACTGTTGCTGATGATTCACAATTATCAATTCATTCACAGAGAATCTAATTTAGATCTACATTTAGAAATTGAACTGGTTGTGACTGAAGTTAGTGAATGTTTAATAACTCATTAATCAAAGTTGGTATTAATTATATTAATGAAATTGCCCATCCACAGTCATTATGTCATGTGACAGTGAACACTATAACGTGCAGATTCAATTATCAATTTAATAAACAGAAAAGAGGGAACTATTTTCAGACCCTTACTCCAGTGCACTGTGCGCCAAACCATTAACTCATGCTTTTAGTTCACAGACATGCAATATAAAACATAACTGGCAGTTAATCTAATTGATGTTGATGAAGTATGAGATGATGATGAAGAGTAAAAGAGAGAGAACATCCTCTCTGTGGCAATGCTAGTACCATGGAAAAACTCATTATCTACAATGCTGGTGCAGGTCTCCCCCCCCCCCCACCCTTATTTCAAAGAGTTTTTTTCTTAACTGTAAACAGATTAGTTGTAGGTTATGCTTTGTATTTTCTCTCAGGCAGATATTAGGAAGCAGCTGGATGAGGACATACATGCTGCTAGCATACTATGCCAAGCATCTTTACATTAAGGAATGATGAGTCACACATCACACTTTTACTCCGGAGTGGATCTGCCGATTCATGTCAAGGCAGAAAAATGTTGGGCAAACTCAGCTAATTTCTCATGGCTGAGTGCCACTGGGGCTTGCCCGGCCGGCCCAGGGAGCACCGCTGCTTGCTCGGGGAACACAATATACACACAATCCATCATAGAAGCACCACGATCAGCTATCCAGCCAGCCTTAGCTGATTCTAAGCTCGGAGAGCACACTTCTTGATTAATGGGGTAGCTAGGTTCCTAATAAATGTTTTAATGTACCTCACATTTCAAACAAATTTCACCAAATCAGAATCTTTAGGGAGGACACTTTTTTTTTTTGCTGGCTTTATTCCAAGGAATGATCACTGTTTTAACGCATAGTGAATTTGTAGGCGAGTCATCTTCTTTTACTTTTGTCAAGCTTACTAATCTATTAATAAAGGATCTATTTTTACTACCAATGTATTGTAAACATTGTCATAGAAATTAATACTCAGTTAAATCCACTGTGCCCCAAGCCTTTGTCATGTATTCAGAAATTAAAGATCAGCCATAGGGCACACAATCTCATATATTTGTGAGAAACCCAGGGCACCTCACTGGATCTGCGTACAGTCATTGTCCACGGACAATGTCGGACAGAAATGACGAGGCAGCTGCATTGTCCCTTTGTTCCCGTAGTGAAGCACAAACAGCTTTTTTTTTTCTCCAAGTCTCCTGCTATATTGCAGTGGGGACTGGGGTTGAACATATGTAATTACCTGGGCCTCTGTACGTGGGATTAGGAACAGAATTAAAATAGTGTGGATGGCAAAGGGGAATACAAGAGCAGAGACAAAACCAAGCTTTAGTGATTACATTGGGTACAGACGCAATTGCAGCACCACTGTATGTTTCTCTCTCTCTCTCTCTCTCTCTGTGTGTGTGTTGTGTGTTGTGTGTTGTGTGTTGATGAATGGTCGCATGAGTTAGACAAATCAAAGAAGTCAAATCTGAGTGTTTCTGCAGTAAATGCGTTCTGTACACAACTCCCATCTGGCTGTGGTGCAGTGGAGATATTTATGGGAGGTTGTGACACACCCAGACGCAGTAATGGTTGCATCTGTTCTGTCAGCCTGACCTGAGGGTTCGCTCTGTTAACAGGGCATCGAGACATACTATGAGTCAGTGACCCGGCTGTGTCAGGAGGCTTTTTGTTTTGATTTCAGGAAGGATCCTGACGCCCTGCAGAGATCTCACTGTGCTTTACTCGAGTGAGGAGCTTTCATGGTCAAGTAGTAATGTTCCATGGGAATGTTGCCGGCTACCAGACTGGCTGAACCTTTGGTTATTGAACTGTGGACAGATGGCTCGAATAACATGTGAATACGGGCGATGTCTGTACATATTGACACTGGGTAAAAGCCGAAAGCTTGTCAGTGGAGAGCTAAGTGTTATTATAGCAAATCTCCAGTCTGCTCTATTTCCCCTGCATACTATAATCGTATGAATATTGTCAATTCAAGTATCACAATCCAAGGTGAGAGTTGCACGGGATTCAAAAGGGCAGAATGTAGCTGCCTCAGTTGTTGATGGATAGGCAGAGGGTTTAGCTCCCATGAGCTTTTTTCTTCATCAATATAACTTGTATGTGTGTGACTAAATATTTCCACAGTATCCGTTACAGATTTACAATGGGTGAAAGAGTAACGTCCATCGCATATTAACTCCCCAAATTGCTTTTTCACAGTCAAATACCAACATTAGTACATAGGGGGGGGGCAATTCCTCATCAGTACATTTTTGCTCACTGCTTTCTGAGTTCAAGGTTTCAGAAATTCTCAAGGTGTTTTGAATACAGTATAAATTATGTGATAGATAAATACAGTCGACCTACAAGATTTATGCTGCTAAAAGCTTTTCACTTTTTGTCCAGTATGTGTGAGGCCACCTGCAATAGATGGTCCGTCTGTTGTTGATTGTTGTTGTTGCTGCCCCTCAGGCTTAGTCTAGGGCTGCGACGTCTTTTAAGAATGTAAATGTAGGGTTGGGAGGTGAATGGGCAGACATGGAGGAGGAGAGTAATGTCGTAAATACAGAACAGGAGGAGAGGAGGCATCCCAGCCAACCTGAGATGAGGAAGACCTCTGGTTACATGATTTCCAGACAAATGTGCACTGTGGTTTATTTTGCCAGTGTTTTGTCAGCTTTTTGAAATGAAAGATGAGCAAATCCTGCAGGAAAAGTCAAGTTTTTTCATTTGGTATACTTTTTTTTATAGTGCACAGACTTTTTTTTTTAACCTGTTATACTTGAAATTATTGTTCTCAGGGACCTTAAAGCATCCATCTGGAAATGATTTTGCTTTTACTGTTTTGAGTCTTTTGTTTTTAACTCAACTGTTGTCTCAGTTGTTTTTGTTTTTATGGAAGTTCTAAATAAAAAAAGAAAATAATCGGTAACACTTTATATTAAGGTACACACATTAACCATTAACTAGTTGCTTAATTAGCATGCATATTAGTAGCATATTGGCTTTTTATTAGTCATTATAAAGCACTTATTAATGCCTCATTCTGCATCACCATACACAACTACTAACTTCACTAAAAGTGTTCCCTCAATAATCTCCTAATTACAATTTATTGATAGTAAGTAAGGAAGTTTTTGTTCATGAATTACAATCTTAATATACTTTGCTCAGTATGGGCCTTCTATATGGTGGTAGTACCAAAAGAATAGTCCTGGAGGAAACACCGGTGTATCCTTTTGCGGAAGTTTTTCGTCAGCATGGTGTATAAAGTTTTTGTTTTTGTTGCTTTTGTGTTCACAAGTTATATTAACATGGCGTGCGTGAAATAAAAACATTACAATGTATGACATTCCTACATTCTTGTCACATTATTCGTCGTTGTGAATGGAATTAAAAGTAAATCTATAAGTTTTCATGAAACTCATCTGACAAATAAAAAAATATAAAAAATACTGCGGTATAACAAAACAATGTACAGCTGCCACACGTCGTATTTAACTGATGTCAATTAAATATGATGGCTCTGAGGAAAGGATGTCCTATTTGTTAAATGCCTGTATCCTCCACTGCTCTCTCCTCCTGTTTCTTCTTCGCATCTGTCTCTCGCATCCTGGCCGGGAGGAGCTGAGACGTGAGGGAAGGACGCAAGTAAGGAACTTATATGGCCCATACTGAACAAAGCATATCGTAATTCATCAACAACTTGCTTACTTAATTAAAAGACAGGATGGAGCGGAACTAGTCAGTTAGACTGCTAATTTCAGTAGATATCTCTGCAACACAACACATCGACGTCTTTCACACAACGTCAACACTGTTACCTCTTCACATTCTGTTGATAATGTTAGTTCATTGTTTTTAAATGTTGTACGTTTTGAATTCTGGCATATCTTACACATCGAAGCTTTCGGTGTGGAGTTGTAGACTTGTAAAGCAGCAAGCCCTTCAGGGTGCTGCGAGAGAAAATAGTGTTCAAGCTCAAAGTTGCTACACTCTTGCTGATGTATTAGATCAAGTCGTAACGCATGATCACACAGTAGTGGGATAGCTCACTACTGCTGTCAAAGCTTTCATGTAGATGGATGGAGGAAGAGAAACACAGTAAACAGAGAGAGACAAGCAGACAGGCAGAGACAGACACATGTACAGAATGCTGTCTGCCCTCCAAAAGGAACTTTCTGCCTTTTTACATGGAAAAACAAATATGTATTAGTAATTCAAACCGACACACATTTTTTACAGATCCAAACATGGAAACATGGGACATGGGGTAAGGAGTTGTTCAGGGTCATGTGCTTCTGTTTCGTGAACTATTGTTGCCTGACAGCATTTGTGTTGAAATGTATGTTGCTGAAGGCAGAGTTAAAACTTTACTTTAACCCACCTAGGGGTGGGTATCGTTAGGATGTCATCGATACTACTATTCTTCATACTCTTCATCGGTTCGATTCTTTATAGATTCTCTTATCGGTTATTTTTCATTACATAATAATTGCTTTTAATATAATATTTTTAAAAAAAGAATACATTCAGAACAGGATTATAATTACTTAATATTTGAAATATAGGTTAACTAAACAAATAATTGTGTTTTAACTCTGGTGGTAGTCCAGTGGTCTAGTAGTCAGGCTTTCAAATAGATCACCAGAAGGTCGTGAGTTCAATACCAGACTTTATTGAAGGTCGTGAGCACCATTGAGCTCCTGAGCAAAGCACTTAACCCTGAGTTGCTCCAGGGGGACTGCCCCTGTAGTTAAGTCAATGTAAATCGTTCTGGATAAGAGCGTCCACTAAATGACCTGAAAAGTAATAACTTGTTTGCAAAAATTAGCTATTAGCCGAGCTAGCGCGCTTGGCTAAAATATAGCTGTTGTTGTTGAGAGACTGCAGACAGGGCAGATTGAAATATTATTTTTCTAAGGCTTGTTGAACAGGTGTATTAATAAGGTTTTGGCTTCTTACCCGCAAAGGTTTTATTGCACTTGAACTTACAGTTACATGCGTAGTTGTCGTGAACTCCAGTCATTTTCAAGTTCACTTCACAGTCTCCACGGTGGCCTCTCTGCTCTACATAAACATACTAGTAAATGGCTTATAACACAATATAATGTAGTTACAACTATAACTCGTCTTCCAGCCATAAGTGGAGACTGGTGTATAAACAGAGAATGAATGACAATATTGTAAAACCCTGTTGTAATTATATAAAATATAATATACTAAGCTATAATTGTTGATGAATACTGTACATTAATAAACTGGTACAAGTGTCCTTATATCTTCTTATGAATACTAAATACTAAATATTGTTGTTGAACAATAAAATTGTTTTATTGTTCAACAACATGAATTTGTGAAAAGACAAGCTTCGTATTGTGTCTATTCAAATGACACAGTATGGACAGGTAATTTGTGACAGTACTTGGACTAGTATGCAAATTGTGAAATTATGAGAAATATGTAATAAGTTCTGTAGTATTACGGTTGAAAGATGCGTACAAGAACAGCCAGGCAATCTTTGAGTTTCCCATAATACCGAATAAAATGTTCTCTTGAGTGCTCTTTACATCTTGTCTAAATCTGTTAAATTCCCTGAATTAAAGGGAGCTTTCTTGCCACTACAAATGCCTCTAACTTGAAAGCATCGTCTGCCTTTTATTCAGTGACATTTTGCAATATAACTAAAATAGATTACATTTCTAAGCTGCATGGGAGTGAGATCCATACTTGCTCAATCATGTGACTCAAAAAATGGAAAACATGTTTGTTAAAAGATGAAAGGAGTACAAACGGGCAGCCGTGTTAGGCAGTATGCAAGTCTTTACAAGAAGCCTTTCTTTCGATAATTTTCTCAGATGCCACCAAGATATCGCTTTATTTATTCTCTGCTGGTGATTTGAAACATGTCAGGAAATTGCCGTCTCCTGTGGCAGCCAATTTCTTTGCCACTTGTACCTTATTACTATTTCTCTCACTTCAGGACAGGGCTGTCTCCTGCTTTCACAGACAAACCTGCTGGGAAGGCAGCTTTACATTTTTGGTTTAAAATGTGGAGTCATCAGCTGCAGTCTGGCAGTGTGTGGAAATACAGAAGTTGTGTTGTTATTTAGTTGCTCTGTTGTAAGGAAATTTCGCTTAATAAGTAATGCAATGCATTTTTTATTCTTATTACTTTTCTCCCTGTTGCATCAGATTGACAGCCGAGAGAGATTTGTCAGCATGTGCGTGGGGATCTATTAGGCTGGTTGTGATAAGTGTGTGAGGGATTATTTCACCTACTGACAGCTGTTACTAGTGTACAGAATTTAAAGAGGTAACTCTATCTGAAATGTGTTTCCGGGGCTCGTTGCTGCACCGCCTTTGAGTCCAGATTTTGTCCAACTTGGGTGGTCTTGAATTGCTCTTAGTAGATAAAATACAACTATCAATCAGCCCGAGGCATTCAGCAAGTTTAGATAAAGCCAAGTGCAATATTGACTGAGCCTCTGCAAACAACATAGGCATTACAAGACTTGTGTTGAATCCTGTTATGTCTCCCCTGGCTAAAGGTTTCCTGGTGCATCACCCAGTGTTTGACTAGACAGAGTGACAGCTGGAGTTTAAAAGGTCATTTGGTTAGTCTTGACTGAGGTTTGTTTATATTCTGTAACTTAATGAACAGCTGATAAGGAGGAGGGAGGGTGGATTTAGATCATAATTAATGCATACAGGTTTCACAGGGGCATTATTAACAACCACAGCCAGTTTCCAACACACACAGTAATGCTGCTGTAAAGTGCCAAAAATTGACTAGACTATATATTGTCTGTCTGTCTGTCTGTCTGTCTGTCTGTCTGTCTGTCTGTCTGT